>JAVIAB010000047.1:61930102-61982602 GCA_032433765.1 Megaustenia siamemsis | reverse complement strand
CCCTGACAAAAATTGGGAAATTTTTCTTTTTCCCCTGACAAAAATTGTGAAATTTTCCTTTTTCCCCTGACAAAAATTGGGAAATTTTCCTTTCTCCTCTAACAAAAATCGGGAAAGTTTTTTTTTCCCTTACAAAAATCAGGAAATGTTCCTTTTTTTTTCTTGACACAAAAAAGGAAAATGTTCCTTTTTTTCCCCCGGACAAAAATAGGAAAATTTTCGTGTTTTTTTCCCTGACATCGGTAAAGTTTCTTTTTTTCCCTGACAAAAATCAGGTAATTTTCCTTTTTTGACAAAAATAGGGAAATTTTCCTTTTTTCTTGGGCAAAAATCGGAAAGTGTTCCTTTTTTTCCCTGACAAAAATCGGGAAATTTTCCTTTCTTCCCCTGACAAAAATCGGGGAATTTTCCTTTCTTCCCCTGACAAAATCGGGAAATTTTCCTTTCTTCCCCTGACAAAAATCGGGAAATTTTCCTGTTTTCTCCTGACAAAAATCGGGAAATTTTCATTTTTCCCCCTGAAAAAAACCTGAAATCTTTATTGTTTAGCTATAAAAAAACTGACAATCTTTCAAATGTAAATGACAAAAAGCTAACAACCTTTTATACTACTGATGCATTTTTCATAATTGTACAAAAAATTATGAAATGCAATGCATTTAAACTATGCAGTCCATTTTTGACAATAGAAACAAGAAAAAGATTTCTTAAATGTTACGTAGAGCCAGTCTTAACATATGGATGCGAATCATAGACAATAGGACAAGAGACAAGAAAATCACTGGAGTCTGTAGAATGTGGTTTTACAGAAGAATATTGAGAGTACCATGGACAGCTAAGAAGAGTAATGAAGATGTTCTGAGAGAGGTCAAAGCAAAAAAGAGAACTAATTTTCAATATTAGGAAGAAACAATCATCATTTTTTGGCCATGTAATGAGAAGAGAACATCCGGAATATATTGTAACAACTGGAAAAATTGAGGGGCGAAGAGATAGAGGGAAGCAAAGAGAAAAAATAACAGACAGCTTAATAGAATGGCTTGGCAGAAGGTCAACAACAGAAATGATAAATAGCTGCCGAGATCGAAAGTTGTGGAGAGACATGATCACCTACGCCAGTAGGCCCGGTACTTGATGATGATGTATTTTTCATATCATTAATTATTCTTCATATTGGTCAATGACACTTTGTTTTTGGTGTTTGCCAACGATGACTGGTTGCTATTTCTTGATTGTTAAGAAAACGCCACGTCATGGAATGACGTTTGTAGATGTGTTTTGTAGCTCTTTACAGGGAGTAGATAATATTTATATTTTGGTCACGATATACCAGACTTCAGTTTATTGGTTTTTAGTGCTGAGTTTTTGTTTGGTTCTTTTTTAAACCAGCACATGCGTTCAAGCTACTTAACTTGCTTCCTGGAAACTAAAAAAAAAAAAAAAAAATCCACGATGAGGAGGAGTGAAGTCTTTATAGTTTGTAGTTTATTGCGGCAGGAACTAAACTCATCATCATCATGTGCCATACCGGTTAGCGTGGCGATCAACTCCTTCTGCAATCTTCTATCCACAGTGAATCGTATAGATTCTGTTCTTTGACTGTTTTCCATGCCATGATACCAAGCTGTCCAGTATCTTCTCTCTTTGTCGTCCGCGATCTCTCCCTGTATTTTTGCCCCTTTGTAACCAAGTATTTCGACTTTCCTCTTCTCATGATGGGCCCGAAAAATGTTGATAGTTTCCTTATGTTTTTAGGAGCTCCTTTTTTGTGTTGGCCTCTTTGAGAATGTCTACATTCGTCTTTTTAGCTGTCCATAGAGCTTTCAACATTCTTCTGAGAAATTACATCTCTGTAGTCTCTAATCGTCTTTTCATTTAATTGTCTACTATTCATGACTCGCTTCCATAGGTCAGAATTGGCTCTATATAGCACTGATTAACTCTCTTTCTCACTTCTATTGACATAGATTTGTTTCATAAATCGTTTTTCATTTTCTAAAATGCTGTTTTGGCCTCAGCTATTCTGTTCTTTATTTGTGTGGTGGATCTTCCATTTATTGTTATTATTGTGCCCAAGTAGTATTTGACACGTTGCACTTGTTTCAGATTTGTCCTTTTTTTATACCTCATGATGTTGATGATTGTTTCTTTAAAAAAATACAGCACAAAGAGACCCACACCACGCACAAGAGAACACAAGAATCTCCCAAAAACAGGCTTACGATATCTAGTCAAATACCTGACAGGAAATCTAACTAAAAAATAGCCTTAAGACATCCTTCCCAGTGAACAAAAGAACTGAACTCCTTCTACCCCACGTGAGCCTCCGAGGAGGAAACCTCTCTATCTATACCGAAGTAGCATTCAAACAAAATACCACGAAAGACTACTTGAGATGAAACCCTTGACTTTGCCCCAAGAGATGACTGACAACCAGTTCCAATGGACCCACGTCTACACAGACAGGTCAGCAGAAGAGACTGTCGGAAATGGACGGGTGCGTCTGCATAACATACAATAAGTAAAGAAGGCCAGAAAAGGATATTGTAACACGCAGAAAATCCTCCTAGTACAGAGCTGAATCAGTTGCACTACTTGAAGCTATCAGAACTCTTCAACAATAAGATAAAGGACTCCCCTCACCACCCCAAAAATAATAGTCTTCTTCACAGATTGCAAGTAATTTATGTAGTTCCTGACAACCTTAAAATATCCTCAACTCAAGGCATTACCTCAGAACTAAATGAGCTGCTACAATCCACGAAAAAGGCCTTGCGATTGGTATCATCCTGTGCAGAATTGATGGAAATGAGGTGGCTGATATCCCCTCCAAACTTGGTAGTAAGAAAGCCCAATACACCCATTCAATGAACAACAGAGAGGTTAAGACCACCATAAGAAACAAATGCATAACGAACTGAAAAAAGCTACACATAAACGGCAGGCAAGATCCAGTACACTTGTCATTGCACGAATAGACCATATTTACCGCCTCAGAATAGGCTACTGTAGACTCCTGAGCTATAGCCACATAGGGATTTGAAGATCTATAGTCGGCAAGCCTGATCCATCTTCACCGACTAAGAATAACAAACACCGATGAATGTTACGGCCTACTGCCAAAGATGGTTCCAGACCCCTGGAACACCTTCTTCAGATATGCAACAACTAGGCTGAACTCCCACGTCAAACCTGGCTCAACGACATAGAAGTACAACCAAAAGTGCGTGGACACTTGGAGCCGGGAAAAAACTTCGCAACAAAAAAAATCGTGGAAAATTCATGGAAATAAAAATTCGCCGTAGGTAGATTTCATTGCGTGGTTCCTAAAATTATAAATGTAGGAAATTAAAGTCATGACTCATGACTATATCCGAAATAGAACGTAACACAGTTTACAGCAAGGCCGCAAATGGTGAATATAAACAATACAATATAAATATAGAAGCCGAGAACAGCTTGAACCGCGTTTAGAGTACTTTCTGAACACGTTAAAACGTTTGTTGGACTTGTACCGACAATTCAAACATTATCATACATTGCTTCTTTGTTATGTGTTTTTAATACCTGCAGATTATAGATTAACTTTTCTTCTATCTATTCAGTGTAATAAAACGAGATGAAAGATGCACCACAGAAATAAAAAGGAGAATAGCTCAGGCCAAAATAGCATTTCAGAAAATGAAAAACGTCTTGTACAACAATTCTATATCAACAGAAGTGAGAAAGAGAGTTCACCGGGGCCAATTCTGACCTATGAAAGTGAATCATGGACAGTAGACAAACAAATGGAAAGACGATTAGAGGCCACAGAGATGGGATTTCTCAGAAGAATGTTGAAAGTTCCCTGGACAGGTAAAAAGACCAATGAGGAAATTCTCAAAGAGGCCAACACAAAAAGAGAGCTCCTAAAAAACATCAGAAAGAAACAATCAACATTTTTCGGACACATCATGAGAAGATGAAAGCTGTAATACTTAGTTATAACTGGCAAAATGCAGAGAAAGAGAGACCGTGGGCGAAAAAGATATAAAATACTGGATAGTTTTGTGTCATGGCATGGAAAACAGTCAACAACTTAGTCGATACGATACACAGCGGATAGAAGATTGTGGAAGGACATGATTCACAAAGCTAGAACACATGAAGATAATGATTTTGTGTGCCTGACGTGGTCGGTAGAAAGCCAGGCAGCACTACCTTCACATAAAGATAATAATGTAAATATATACCAGCAATTATTTAAACATATACCAGTGATAATGTAAGCATATAACAAATAATAATACAAGCATCACAGTAATAAAGGAAGCATAATAATAATGGTGCAAACATATAACAATAACAATGCAGTCATATAACAACAATAAAGCAAACATATAACAATACATGCTGTAGTGATACAGGGATTTTGAAATAGTATTGGAAAGGTAAAAAAAAATGGTATTTGTTATAAAGTGAGAAGTTGTTTATATTGCCTGTTTATAAATCGTATATTTTTTTTCCTAATTTTTGATTACTAAACTTTCCCCTGCCCATTAACTCCCACATACCTTATCATCCACGCCATTTCACCGTTACCCATGTAGACGTGATTGAAACTTATACCTACCTACCTGTGATGTTAATTCTGCCTTCAGCTCAATACGATTAACCCTCCTGACGCGGGGCAGCACAAGTCAAGAAATATCAGACCAAGGAGGCAGCCGAACCAAAGAACAGTTATCAACACTTGCACCATTTTATAGCCGAATCTGTTCGGATGTTCACTGGCTGCCCGTACCATCAATCAAACTCGACGCGTGCAATACAGCGCGTGAATCGTTTATAATCACAATTCTATCTCGCGGGGAGGGTATTTCGACATCTAGACATGCCTGGTCTCGATCTTGTTGATAATACTTGTCTGGCTCTTCTTTTATTGTTTATCTTTCAAGCGATTATTAAAGTTAGAACACAGATGTCTCTTTTAATTATGAAATTACTTTGAACAAAAATTATCTTGTGAATTACTTTGTTTGAACAAAAATTATCTTGTGAATTACTTTGTTTGAACAAAAATTATCTTGTGAATTACATTGTGCCGCAAAGTTCAATCTTATATCATCATCATCGAGTGCTTTCTCCGCAACGAAGGTTGGAGCCTGGATGGAGCGCCATTCTGCTCTGTCTCTTGCTTTGATGGTGCAGGTTGTTATAGGCTGATTTGTCCATCTTTTGATGTTACTCGCCCATGTTAGTCTTGATCTGCCTCTTTTACTTTTATCTTATATACATATATAGTTTGTGTTCATAATTACAGTTGATCGGAGTATAAATCAACGGACATAATAAATTAATAACTATCGCTACAAAGAAACATCTTATACCGAGTATATTCATTCCCACGTTGTGCTATCGGTGTCAAACATGGCCACTTATGAAGATAAGCACAACTATAAAATATCATCATCAAGTACCATGTCTGCTGGCGTAGGTGATCATGTCTCTCCACAACTTTCGACAGTTATTTATCATTTCTGTTGTTGACCTTCTGCCAAGCCATTCTCTTAGGCTATCTGGAATCTTTTCTCTTTGCTTCCCTCTATCTCTTCGTCCCTCAATTTTCCCAGTTGTTACAATATATTTCAGCTCTTCTCTTCTTATTACATGGCCAAAAATGATGATGATTGTTTCTTCCTAATATTGGAACTTAGCTGTCTTTTTGGTTTGCCCTCCTTCAGAACGTTTTCATTGCTCTTCTTAGCTGTCCATGGTATTCTTAACATTCTTCTGTAAAACCACATTTCTACAGACTCCAGTGATTTTCTTGTCTGTTGTCCTATTGTCCATAATTCGCATCCATATGTTTAGACTGACTCTACATAACATTTAAGAACTCTTTTTCTTGTTTCTGTTGTCAAAAATAGATTGCATAGTATCTTCCTCATTTTTTTTTCGAAAGCTACGTTTGCTTGAGCTATTCTGCATCTCACATCTATAAAATATCATCATCATCATCGAGTGTCGTCTCCGCAACGAAGGTTGGCCATCATAGAACGCCATTCTGTTCTGTCTCTTGCTTTGATGGTACAGGTTGTCAGAGGCTGATTTGTCCATCTTTTGATGTTACTCGTCCATGTTAGTCTTGGTCTGCCTCTGCCTCTTTTACCTTGTATTTTCCCCTTCAGGATTACTTTTAGTAGACTGATGTGTCTTTTAACATGGTCCAAAAATCGCATTTGTCTTGTTCTAATTGTGTTTAGTAGTTCTCTTTTTATTTTTAGTTGTTTTAAGTCTTCATCGTTTGTTTTATTTTCCTTCCATCCAATTCTACCTATTCTTACTTTTATCCACATTTCAAAGGCTTAAATTATCTCTATAAAATATATTCAATATTAAATACTATGCGGGGCCGCGAGCAGAACTGCAGAGAACATATGGAATAAACACAAGAACGGTATAAAGCAGCTAAACTAACAGAGAGACAAGACAAACTACGACGTTTCAGCAAAATCCTACATCAGGTACAGAACAGCACGATACTAATCTGAAGCGACAAATATAAACATAAACGTTAAACATCATCATCATCATTGCGTGCCGCCTCCGCATCGAAGGTTGGCTACCATAGAGCGCCATTCCACTCTGTCTCTTGCTTTGATGGTGCAGATTGTCATAGGGCGACTTGTCCATCTTTTGATGTTACTCGTCCATGTTAGTCTTGGTCTGCCTCTGCCTCTTTTACCTTGTATTTTCCCTTCCAATATTACTTTTAGTAGGCTGTTGTGTCTTTTAACATGACCCAAACATTTCATTTGTCTTGTTCTAATTGTGTTTAATAGTTCTCTTGTCATTTTTAGTTGTTTTAAAACTTCCTCGTTTGTTTTCTTTTCTTTCCTTTCAATTCTACCTATTCTTCTATAGATCCACATTTCAAAGGCTTCAATTTTCTGTTCTGTTTTCTTGTCTAATGTCCATGTTTCTGTACCGTACAGGAATATTGTGAAGATGTAACATTTTGCTATTCTTAGGTTTAGCGCTGGTGTTATTTAAACGTCAAACACAGATCTCAAAATGAAAATAGCAATAAAAGGCAGAGTAGCCAGAATTTAGGTGCTTGTTGGTCACATGATAACTATTGTCCCATTCTAGAGCGCTGAAATCGTAATGGTATAATTAATAGTCGTAGTAATAGAAGCAGCAACAGTCAAAGTAATAGTAGTACAGAAGTAATAGTAGTAAAAGTAATAGTAGTAGAAATAATAGTAAATAGTAAAGTAAAGTTCCCGTCACGCCAAGTAGCGTATATGGAATATGGTCTTAGTGACCACAAATTTTACAGACCCTTGACACATGATTTTTGGGGTAATGTGGTCGGTATTACGCCCATGCCGCTTTATTTTCCCAGAAAAATATCCGGTACTAATTAAAGGCTGGGTGAACGGGAAGCCGTCGGTTGGGATCGAACCCTACTTCTTGTCCTTTGTAGCCCAGTTCACTAGCCACTGAGCTATTGCGGTTCCCAGAAATAATAGTAAAAAGTGAAGTACCACCCTCACGCCAAGTAGCGTATAGGGAATATAGTGTTAGTGACCATACTTTGTACAGACCTTCGGCACATGATTTTTGGGTAATGTGGTCGGTATTACGCCCATGCTGCTTTACTTTCCCAGAAAAAAATCAAGAAATAATAGTATTAGAAGTATTATATGGCGCTTTTCGTCTTGTCAGACTATTTAGTGGAAGCTTTTGTGCATTTTTGTTTGTTTTTAGGTTTTGTTTTTGTCGAACAGCTTCACTAGTGGCTAATTCTACGAAATAGAACAGAATAATATATAATAGAGAACGGAAAAGAAGAAGCAAGAAAGAGTCTTTGCATTCACCTACAACATCATGTGTTATCATGTTCAATGTCTTCTTGATGTTTTGAAATCACATTCTTCTTGGTCTGCCCATGACGCGTCTACCTAGAGCCATGCCTTCCATTATTGTCCATAACAATCTCCATTGCTAGCTACTACAGATCCCAAATATTTATAGTTTGTTACACTTTCAAGTTCTTTACTGTTGATGATTTTGGGTTGACTTTTTGCTTTGTCAATGGGCATTAATTTAGCTTTCTATATGTTTTGGTACAGGTTTCGTTCTTCACTTTATTCTTTAACACAGATGTGTCACTGTTTTAGATGTGCTACTTTTATTTAGGCGCATCTGGATGTTGTTAGGATATACATGTTTTTGGTTCTTGCATATGTTTTTGGTTCTTATTCAGTTTATCCAACTTTTCCTTGATTCTCCTCTTTGCTCCATGTCCAGACACTTGGAGGTAAAAAGCTTTTGCTATATTTTGGACTATTCTTGCCAAATGTCCGAACCATTTCATTTGTTGTCTATATATTCCAAGCACAATTTAATTTCGATCTGTTCTCTGTCACACTGTATATTCTTCCTGAGTATCTTAATGTTGTTTATTTATATACATATATACATATATATATATATATATATATTACGCTCCATTTTTTCATGTTCTCTCTTAATTGTCTCTACTTTTCACATTTTTTACACGTTTTCTCGTAAATGTTTATACTGCTGTCATTTTTTTCAAACTGTTTATTAGCTACAATTTTAAACATATGGACCTCCCATTTTTGGTAGCTAAAAATCAAGTGTTAAGATTTACATGAAAAAAAAATGTTGGTCTTTAACTCCATCATTTAAAAGTGATCTATAATAATATGATATGGTCGCTTGGTTATTCTCCTGTACTAAAGTACTAATTATTTCAGTTTCCATTTGTAGGTTTAAACAGCTTACAGTATGGCAGCTAGCCTGTGAAAGTTAACAGCTGACCAGTTACATAAGGTCAGAGGCTGATAGAAGTTGGACGCAAAGTGGGTGTAGAGTTACGCTTTAAGAGACTGACTGCCGCGTGAGCGACCTGCTAGCTCTGGGAGGTTGTTGGTTAAGCGAAATTGCAACCTAAGCCCTTTATGTGCACGGATTGTCCTGGCGCTTTGTTAAATTGACTTTTCCCCAGCATTCTTTTTTTTTTCATTATCTTTATTATTAGTTATGTTTGCTTTCATAATTATTCGGCTCATATTTTCCCAGACGGCATAATAAAATGTTAACAAATTATAAAACAACACAATTTATTATCAAATGCAATCATTTCAATAAATTAGTTGCAATAATATTATGTAGGTAGAAACAGGCAAGGAGCCCAGTCGTGTCACATGGCGACATATATGTATTACAGTGTTAGCGCCCATATAAAAAAAAATATATATATAACTTTGGCACATTACTTTTCGGTCGATATTACTCAAATACCGTCTTTCTTTGGGAGCCGCGATAGCTCAGTGCTTAGTGAACTAGACTACAAAGGACAAGAGGTAGGGTTCGATACCAACCGATGGCTTCCGGTTCACCCAGCCTTTAATGAATACCGGATTTTTTTTCTGGGAAAGTAAAGTGGCACGGGCGTAATACCGACCACATTACTCCAAAAATGATGTGCCGAAGGTCCGTAAAATGTATGGTCTCTAACACCGTATTCCCTATACGCCCTATACGCCACTTGATGTGACGGGGGTACTTTACTTTTTTTAAAAACCGTCTTTCTTTCGTAGCAAAGTTCCGTATTTATTTAAGGTTGTATGAATCATTGAAGACGTTCTTCTTACATGCCTACTTCGGTAACCACAGAGCTCTCAAGGCTTCTAATTATGTTATGCAAGAGTATATAAATTATATAAGGAGGGATCAGTGAAGTCATAACGTGGCCTGCCCTCCAGGTTGATGACCACCGTTCGAGAGATGTCGACCAGGCTGACAAGAGATTGTAAGGCATCTGAAGAGGGAGCAACAATGTCAATCTTTCCAAAAACAAAAAGATATACCTAAGAGTAACGGATGTCTAACACTTCAATTCTCAACAACATAATCCCTACATCAGTAATGTTATAAGATACCATAACATTTCATATTTGTATTATCATCATCATCATCATCATCGCTTATCATGCCTGCTGGTATTGGCGATCATGTCTCTCCACAACATTCAATCTCGACAATTATTTATTATTTCTGTTGTTGACCTTCTGCCAAACCATTCTCTTAAGCTGTATGGTACCCCTTCTCTTTGCTTCGCTCTATCTCTTCGTCTCTCAACTTTCCCAGTTATCACAATATATTCCATCTGTTCTCTTCTCATGTACGTGGCCAAAAAATGTTGATTTTTTTCTTCCTAATATTGCATATTAGCCCTCTCTTTGCTTTGGCCTCTTTCAGAAGGGTTTCATTACTCTTCATTTATACTCATATGTTTAGATAACACTATAATGTTGCGTTTCATATTAAATTTTATCTCTCTTATAGTTTTATAATTCCACACAAAGCCTATACAAATTATTATGAAATTAAAACGGAGATGCTGCACTGTTTGACAACAGATCAGAACAATGTGTAACGAACACTCGAAACATGACATTTAACAAATGCAGAACTCCATGACCATTTCTTTCAGTGCACGAACATGATATAAGGGATGCAAACATAAATCCCACCACAACTGTTCAAGAAATAAACGTTAGCATTAATAGTAAATAGCAAAATAGAAAGCCGATGGAATGTTTATTCAAAACGACTTCTTAATCCCAGAAGACGCTGAAGGAAATTCTTTATACACTCAACATATGAACAAGTTGTGGCAAGAACAGAGAATATTAATACAAGAATTTGTCAAAAACAGCATACAACACAACTCCGCAGACGTGAGTGGAATAACAAAATAAGCAATCAAATCCTGTGGTAAACCTGGTTTAAATGTCTGCCTTTATATTTGCAGCCACGTGAACTGAAAGCAATGTATGTAAATATTGACGATAGTATAAGTAGAAGAGTTTCTAAAGAAAGGAAAATAGAAGAGCGTGCAACAAACACAGAGTTGTATGGAGTATCATAACTGATTGATGGTTGTTGGGTTATTGGCGCAGCAGTCTATGATTATTGGCAAAGTAGTTGATATTGCTTCAGCATTAATTGATTATTGATTTAATAGTTGATATTGGTCCAGCGCTCTATGATTATTGATTTAGTAGTTCATATTGGTTTAGCGCTCTATGATTATTAATTTAATAGTTGATATTGGTTTAGCGCTCTATGATTATTGATTTAGTAGTTGATATTGGTTTAGCGCTCTATGATTATTGATTTAGTAGTTGATATTGGTTTAGCGCTCTATGATTATTGATTTAGTAGTTGGTATTGGTTTAGCGCTCTATGATTATTGATTTAGTAGTTGATATTAATTCAGCAGTCTATTGTTGTTGGTCGGTCCATCATTCTATGGTTGTTAGTCAATTCAGCAGCTTATGGTTATTAGTTCAGAAGTCAATGTTTATTGCTTTAGCAGTTTATAACTATTAGTTCAGCAGTTTATGGTTCTTATTCAACATTCTATAATTATTAGTTCAGCGGTCTATGGTTATTAATTTAGGCGTTTATGATTATTAGTTCAGCTATCTATGGTTATTGGTTTAAGAGTTTATGATTATTAGTTCAGCTATCTATGGTTATAGGTTTAAGAGTTTATGATTATTAGTTCATGTGTCTATGGTTATTAGTTTAGGAGTTTATGATTATTAGTTCCGCTGTCTATGGTTATTAGTTTAGGAGTTTATGATTATTAGTTCAGCGGTCTATGGCTATTGGTTTAAGAGTTTATGGTTATTAGTTCAGCTGTCTTTGGTTATTGGTTTAAGAGTTAATGATTATTATTAGTTCAGTTGTCTATGGAACCCTCTACTTTAGATCAAAAATATGTCATAGTATCGTCTAGTGTATGTTAATTGTTATTTTGTTCCATATAGACTGCTATATTATTAAACAGCTTCAGAGGAAGAAGCGCTGGACAGAAACATAATAATACTATTCACAAGGATGTTCACGTTTTTTCTTCTTTGTATTCTGCTTACTTGTAGTGACTGTTAAATTGTGTGTGACTGGTAGGAGTAGAAAATGCTGCTCTGATCTCTCCTTTTCAGTACAGCGATGTTTAATCTTTAGGATTAGCTTTGGTTGTATGTTTTTGATTACTTTGATTTTTTAAATTCCTTGTATCAGATAATGTTGGTTCACGACCTACATGGCTATCATTACCTTGATTCCTGTTAGTTTGTCAGTCTTGTCATTACAATCTGTTTATATAACCAGAGTTCTATAACTCTTGTGACCTCATGAAATGTGATGAGTTGATTGGTAGTTAAGGTTCTTGAGCAAGTTTAGTCATACAAGGACAACGATCATCTAGAGCTTGACTATGGTAATAGCATTAAGAGCTTTGATAGGAATGTATTTAATAAAGTCTTGAATTGTTAAAAGAATAACGTCCACTGTTGTTGTTAGAACACATCCTTCCAGTAGCGTCTTTAAATTATTGAGATGGAAACAAAGTAGCCTCCCAGCTGATGACTTGCGACAGGATTGGTGAACCAGAACCATCCAGACCAAACTCCACCTCTCCGTGGTGTCTCCATTAACAGACTAACCTGTCTAGTCTGGCCAAGCGAGTAGGGATCGAAGAGGAAAGACAGCCCGGTACTCAAAAATGACATGCTGATGTCGGATGTGTTGGGACGTAAGGCGTAAATATCACAGTTATACTGCAAATCACAACACAACGCAGACACGCCCACTTAACATCCTCTTAATGGCGGATGATGAGGAGGTGTGTTCCTTTAGTCATTGGGCGAACGCAAGCAAGCAAACAAGTTATTGAGATGTTCTGTGTGACTTCTCTTGCTTTCTTTATTTGTAGTTTTAAATACACACCATCAGTGATCATGAGGTCGCATGTCCGTTGCAGAAAGTTACATTCCCTACAGCCCGTCTGAAAGAATCTCTTTCTCTAGTCAGATTTCTCACTTCTGCTGTCATTCAGCTTTAGTATAGACATTTATCCATTCTTCTGGGTAATTATCAATAATATTTATATGTGATGTGACTTACATGATCAGAGCTTATAACAAAAATATATGATAATTTCTCTTGCATTTTGGCATTTTAAGACTTGCACGTGATTGTCAATTACTTTTCACTCCCGACACTTCTTTTATTTTGTTCTTCTGGAGCAGTAGTTCCCAAACTTGTGACATATACGGCTTCTAATCACCAGCGGATCATATTCCTGTGGCTCCCAATCACCAGCAGATCATATCCCTGTGGCACTCAATCCCCGGCAGATCATATCCCTGCGGCTCCTAATCACCAGCAGATCATATCCCCGTGGCACTCAATCCCCGGCAGATCATATCCCTGCGGCTCCCTCATGACCCAAACGTATAAGTTGGATAAACGCTGATTCCTTCATAGGATATATAAGAATATAAATAGGGACAGAACACTCTGCTATGGAAGCTCTTTTGTGTACTAAAATTAATAGTAACCTTTTGTGGATGTTATCATTGTATGATTTCTAACTGCTGAGTAGGCAGAAGACAGCAACATCAGCGTGAGAAAGTAAATCCGCCATCCAGGAAAGATAAAGGTACTCTGTCTAAGAGATGTATCACGTAATCCGAATAAAAATACAAGTGAAAATCATGAAGATACAGACTTTCATTAACGGATGCTTACGCAGTATAAAAGGGTTTAATTAGCAGGATAAAATCACCAACACAGAATTATGGAAATGTACCAGTCAAATACCAGTGACTAAAGAGATACAGCGAAGACAATGGCGCTGGATAGGACACACACTATGGACGGCAACTGAAAGTATTGCACAACATGCCCTTTTTGGAACCCCCAGGGAAAAAGACAAAGTGGAAGACCAAGATATTCTTGGAGAAGACAGATGGAAGCAGAGATGAAGCTGATGGGGAAGACATGGGTTGATCTTAAAAGCATGGCAAAAGAACAGAACGGCTTGGAAAGTTTTTGTTGAAGATCTATTCTCCACAGGGAGCTGAAAAGGTAGAAGAAGAAAAGTCGACAGATGGTGTCATGCCACCGCTCTTCAACATTTCCTCGGCACACTCCAGCTTGTTCCTTCTCCAGCAATGCTCACAACCTTCTCCCTAAGATCTGGGTTTTCCCCCAAAAGAAAATAGTTCTTTTGGGAACCATTGATGTAACCTAATTTTTATCATGACACGTGGCTATCGGGCAACCCTGTTTTGGGAAAATGGGCTTTAGTATTGCTGGCGTAATTAGACAAGGGCAGATAACATTTCGGTTTAAAATGACACAGTGTCAATAATCCGCAGATTTTAAAGAGACTGATTGGCTAAATATTTGTTTTTAAGCTCACTGATTGGTCAAAACTTTGTCATCGAAAGCAGATCTTGTAAGCAACGAAAAATAGAAGATTATGGGCTGCTATTTTATTTGTCAAGAAATGATGGTCTTCGGAACGAAAAGAGTTAAATTCGGTGAAAATTATATTCGGTTTTTTTGAAGCTAAGATCTTATTAACATTTCAGTAAATTACAAAGTGCAGAGATTTAAGTATAGTTCACGCGTCATAATTTCTAAGAATTTACTTATGGCAATTTGTAAAATACATCCTGATTGGTGGAGAAACGTGGCTGGAAAAAACAGAAACTATTTCAGGAAGAGAGGTCGAAGTTAAACTGACACCGTTTGTGCTGCTTCAAGGAAATGGTTAATGAATCATCAATCAGTTTCTTGGTTTGAAGTGCCTTGAAGTGATGCATTTTAAAAATGTCATTCATTCATTGGGGGCCCGTCTCCACACCGAAGGTTTTCCAGCACTGAGCTCTATTTTTCTCTGTCTCTTGGTCTCGATGATACACGTTGTCATAGGTTCACCTCTCCATCTTTTGATATTATCAGTCCACGTTAGTCTTGGTCTGTCTATGCTTTGTAACTACTCTTCCAAAATGACTTTTAGTAGAGTATTGTGTCTTTTAACATGCTCCAAAAATTGTAACTTTTTTTTTCGCGGATTGTGTTAAGTAGTTCTTTTTTCCTTTTGTTAATCTTTTCTGTCTTCTTTTTTCTTCCTCCCAATTCTTCCAATTTTTCTATAGATCAACAACACATCTCTTGCATTGTTTTTATTTAAGTGTGTCCATTAATATAATTAGTGTAGTTAAATTAAGCAGTTACTTTTAGTTATACTAAGGTATCCCCTTTTACTTTTTGGTTGACTGCCTATGAACAAAAAAATTATGAAAACTATACTTAGTATACCAGGGAGCCGCGATAGCTCAGTGGTTAGTGAACTGGACTACAAAGGACAAGAGGTAGGGGTCGGTCCAACCGACGGCTTCCGGGTTCACCCAGCCTTAAATGAGTACCGGATTTTTTCTGTGAAAGTAAAGCGGCACGGGGGTAATACCGACCACATTACCCCAACAATCATGTTCTGAAGGTCTGTAAAATTTATGGTCACTAACACCAAATTCCCTATACGTCACTTGGTGTGTCGGGGGCTTTACTTTTACGGCGATGAAAGATGAAATAAAACCTTCCGGCCTTGTGACCTAAAGTTAAACTGTAACCATTTCCCTTACGTCATTACCGTAGGCGTCACGTAAACATGGCAACAAGTTGATTCTTTCTCTCTGTTAAAGAGAAATAAACTTGGTTAGCAGCATATCTATAGACTCCTCTGAAATATAATGCAAGAAACGTCTCCTAACATGTAATACCGTAAGGGAATCAACCATTAAACTTCACAGACCTGGGTTAGTATGTTAGGAATGGGTCCAGTGATCTTTCTCGCTGTTGATACTTTCACAAACTTGGCGAGTCTGGTACCCAATCTTTTTTTTTCTTTTTTCTTTTTAAACTTTCTTTGAGATTTTAAAAAGAAAAAAGAAAAAAGAACTTTCTTTGAGATTTAATGAATACGCGAGGTCCTATTGTGTTTAGGAAATATGATTCTATAGTTCCAATATAGTTTATTTACCTTCAACACATTATTGGATAAGGTGGTCAGTGAATATATATGTTCACTTTGAATGCGAATTTGTGGGGTAAAATATAAATTGTACAAATTTGAATGAAAATATTGAAAATAGAAGAGAAAAGTGTCTTAAAGTGATGCGGTCATTTAGTGTTCTGTCCTTATTTTGAACAGTTTCACATATTTTTTGGCATTCATTTATTCTTTATTTCAGCTCTACTTTCATCATCATTGAGTGCCGTCTCCGCATCGAAGGTTGGCTACCATGGAGCGCCATTCTGCTCCGTCTCTTGCTTTGATAGTGCAGGTTGTCATAGGCTGACTTGTCCATTTTTTTATGTTACTCGTCCATGCTAGTCTTGATCTACCTCTGCTTCTTTTACCTTGTATTCTCCCTTCAAAGATTACTTTTAACAGGTTGCTGTGTTTTTTTTAACATGCTCCAAAAATCTCATTTGTCTTGTTTGAATTGCGTTTAGTAGTTCTGTTTTAATTTTTAGTTGTTTAAGACTTCATCATTCGTTTTCTTTTCCTTCCATCCAATTATTCTTATTCTTCTATAAATTCATACTAAAGGCTTTAAATTTTTTGTTCTGTTTTACTTGTCTGATGTCCATGTTTCTGCACCATACAGGAATGTTGTGAAGATTTAACATTCTGCTATTATTAGATTTAGCTCTGTTGTTATTTGTGTTGATGTTACTATATTTTTCATTTAATTAAAATTGCTTTTTCCCATTCTTACTTTTTTGTTTATTTCAGTTTTACATTTTTCGTTACTAAGTATGTTCAAGGTAGCTGTAGCGCTGAACTATCTCCAGGTCTATTCCTTCAATTTTGATATCCACTAGTAGGTTTTGAGAATAATCTTTGTTTATGATCATAGTTTTACTCTTTTTGATAATAATATTTAATCCATATTTTTTGCTTGTCATGTTTATTTCATGAAGTAATTGTTGTAGATCTTTAGGATTTTCTGCTAATAGTACAGTGCCATCAGCATATCTTAGGTTATTGATTATCTCTCCATTAATGTTTAGGCCTGGCATCTCTATAATGTTTTTAAAAGTTTGCTCAGTTTATAGATTGAACACGCTTAATGATAGGATACATCCCTGTTTTACTCCTCTTTTTATATCAATGGGTGTAGAGTTCTCCTTGTTATATTTTATTATTGCCGATTGCCCCCCCCCCAGTAAAAATTACATATTAGTCGTATGTCCATGTCACTTTGATGTATATCATTTAGGCATTGCATAAGTTGTTTATGGTGTATTCTACCAAAAGCTGTGGTGTAGTCTATGAAGCAGGCATATATTGATTTGTCTACTTCAGTGTACTTTTCGTTTAACGCCCTCATGCAGAATATTACTTCTTTTTATCCCACTGTTTATCTTAGATCCAAATTGTTGTTCATCTAATTCAATATTGATTTATTCTGAATTCTTCCGTGTATAACTTTTAGCAAGATTTTTGTTTCATGGCTCAGTAGGCTCAATTTGTTTCAATTATGTTTGATCTAACTAACAACTTATTAGGATCTTTTCTTCTTTCAGACAGGTGTTCCGTCTTATTGAAAATCCTCCTTCTATTTACAAATGTATCTCCATTTGGTTAATATTTTTTCTGGTAGCTTAAACTTCATTTTGACATATATATTTTGTAACAACCCTCTCTTTCCTTTGATTGCCCACAATCTAGACCTCACATTTTCATCAAACATTTCGCTTTTGTGGAAAATGTCCCGTAATTTTTGACAACTTTCTCTTCTTTTAGCCAGCCTTTTTTTTTAATAACCTTTATTTTTTAAACATTTATTCCTTCTTTGACATAACCTCTTTCTCTATGATAAACATTTCTTTTTTTCAACAATCGTCCTTTATTTGGAGTATTTCTCCCTTTATTTTGAGCACAGCTTTATTTCCGAAACCCTCATTTCTTTTAGTTAAACCATTTTCCTTAACAGACTTCCTTTCAGTCTATAATATCGCTAGGGAACAGGCAACTAAATGCCGTGCTGTTGTAAAACTGGTAGCAAGGAGCCAGTAATGGTGTGTTGTATACACTCCAAGGTATGGTGACAGCTTTACAAAAAAGGAATGTTGATATAAATGGTCTACCTCTCAATTTTACTAGCAGAATTCTATCTGATACTGGCCAAAATTCTTTCACTGTTTTGTTTCTTTCTCTAACCTGATGCCTACTCCTCTTTCGTGTGTGGTTGCTCCAGGGAAAATTTCCACTGTCGCGTTGTAATAATCATGCTCTTTTCCATCTCATTTCACATAGTCCCAAGATGTTCAATTTCATTTCTTCATTTCTTGGTTGATGTTTTCTAGTTTGCCAACCTGGAATGCTGATCTAATGTTCCAAATTCCTATTGATTGTGTCTCTTTATTTTGTATCTTGCATACAGTAGATTCAAGTGAATCGGGTGTCACCTGTAGCACATAACGCTCCCTACGGGACGAGGTGAGGTGGCTGTGGAGTTCAGATTAACGTCGTTAGCAGTAGATATTAAAATGAATTTTGACATAATAAACATAAATTTTACTTGGCAATATAAGAAGGTAATTTGACTTTCCTTTCCATCTTGGCAGTAATTGTACTAGTCGGAGTTCGCAGCCATTGTCTCTACAACTGAGATCCTTTGCCTGCCCACAAGGTGGGGACCATAACCGGCACTACCTGTCGTCTGCTCCCACAACAACTTCCACCATCTGCTTCAATGGCTTCGCGTAACCCTGCCAGGTGGGGGGGGGGGGGGGTTAAACGGGAGCTCCACCCGGCTTATGTGTGTCCCGAAGACTAGCGAAGGAAAGGACACGTCTTACTCCTCCGTTGATAGGGATAACTCTACTCCGTAACCCGTTTCTTGACTACATCACCGAAATTCTAATCGATACAATGTCTTCATAATTATTTGTCTTCGATCGTATTTTAATTGCATCTACATTTAATGATCACGCTAAAAACTTACCAAAGGCAGGTAATAATTCAAATGGACTGACTACATCAAGAGATGGATCGGTAAATCAATTGTTACCATAAAGACAAGACACATAGAATGGTGTTTCATGATAGCCTACCCTTGTTGCCAAGATAATAAATAGGAGTATGGTGGAAGAACTGTGCCTATAAATAGATATCAAGTGATTACCTGAAGTTTGATCATTATGACGAAGGGGGTGAAGAAGCGCCTGCGCCCTGCGGTCGCAATAGCAGGGTCAGCGCACCATCAACTGACCAAGACCTGTCAGTTCCACCTCCTCGTGGTCTCCCTGGTAGCAGTCTGCGTCAAAACAGGCTGGCTAACAGAAGCTAGGATCGCCGTGTTCCCTGTAGTGGTGGCTGTTACTGATATAGAAGAATGAACTAGTAGTTTCCCAGCATAGCAAGGGATAGACAAACTCCAACTTCAGCAAGAGCCGGGAATGTCAAGAAAGCCATTACGATCCGCCACTGGACGAGAAATAAGTCAAAGGACAACCTGCCCGCATCAACTCGTGGCAATCCGTCAACAACAACGTGATGGCGAAGGATCCCTCCAGGACAAACATCTTGACAATGGCTGCTAAAGAACGTTTTGTAAATATCATATACCACGGTAATTCGTGACACCTGAAACGTTTGTCTGAACAGGAAGCTATCGTGTTCAATATAAAATAAACTTCGTCGTGGTTGTCTCTTTCTAGAACTATATCGTTGCAATTTACAGGGAATAATTAATGCGGTGTCGGCACGGCACCTTCGACAACGTCATATTAAATTATTTGGTTCTTTTTCGCCACCTGGCGTGACGGAATTCTGTCATTCTTCTCCTACTTCTTCTTCTTCTTACTATTATTATTATCTCTCTCTGTGTGCCGCTCTCTGTATCTTTCTCTGTCAGCCTGTCTCTCTCTGTCACTCTGTGTGTCTCTCTCTGTCTGTTTCTGTCTGTCAGCCTGTCTCTCTCTGTCTCTCTCTCTGTATCTCTCTGTATCTCTCTGTCTCTCTCTGTATCTCTCTGTCTGTTTCTGTCTGTTAGCATGTCTCTCTGTCTCTCTCTGTCTCTCTCTATATCTCTCTGTCTGTTTCTGTCTGTCAGCCTGTCTCTCTCTGTGTCTCTCTCTGTGTCTCTCTCTGTCTGTTTCTGTCTGTCAGCCTGTCTCTCTCTCTGTCTGTTTCTGTCTGTCAGCCTGTCTCTCTCTGTCTGTTTCTGTCTGTCAGCCTGTCTCTCTCTGTCTCTCTCTCTGGCTGTTTCTGTCTGTCAGCCTGTTTCTCTCTGTCTCTCTCTCTGTCTCTCTCTGTCTGTTTCTGTCTGTCAGCCTGTCTCTTTCTGTCTGTTTCTGTCTGTCAGCCTGTCTCTCTCTGTCTCTCTCTCTGTATCTCTCTGTCTCTCTCTGTCTCTCTCTGTCTCTCTCTGTCTGTTTCTGTCTGTCAGCCTGTCTCTCTCTGTCTGTTTCTGTCTGTCAGCCTGTCTCTCTCTGTCTCTCTCTCTGTATCTCTCTGTCTCTCTCTGTATCTCTCTGTCTGTTTCTGTCTGTCAGCATGTCTCTCTCTGTCTCTCTCTGTATCTCTCTGTCTGTTTCTGTCTGTCAGTCTGTCTCTCTCTGTCTCTCTCTGTCTGTTTCTGTCTGTCAGCCTGTCTCTCTCTGTCTCTCTCTCTGGCTGTTTCTGTCTGTCAGCCTGTTTCTCTCTGTCTCTCTCTCTCTGTCTCTCTCTGTCTGTTTCTGTCTGTCAGCCTGTCTCTCTCTGTCTGTTTCTGTCTGTCAGCCTGTCTCTCTCTGTCTCTCTTTCTGTATCTCTCTGTCTCTCTCTGTCTCTCTCTGTCTCTCTCTGTCTGTTTCTGTCTGTCAGCCTGTCTCTCTCTGTCTGTTTCTGTCTGTCAGCCTGTCTCTCTCTGTCTCTCTCTCTGTATCTCTCTGTCTCTCTCTGTATCTCTCTGTCTGTTTCTGTCTGTCAGCATGTCTCTCTCTGTCTCTCTCTGTATCTCTCTGTCTGTTTCTGTCTGTCAGTCTGTCTCTCTCTGTCTCTCTCTGTCTGTTTCTGTCTGTCAGCCTGTCTCTCTCACTGTATCTCTCTGTCTCTCTCTGTGTATCTTTCTGTCTGTTTCTGTCTGTCAGCCTGTCTCTCTCTCTCTCTGTCACTCTGTGTGTCTCTCTGTGTTTGTCTCTGTCTCTCTCTTTTTCTTTTTATATCTCTCCCTATCTCTGTCCCTGTCTCTCTCTCCCTGTATCTCTCTGTCTCTCTCTGCATCTCTCTGTCTCTCTCTGTGTATCCTTCTGTCTGTTTCTGTCTGTCAGCCTGTCTCTCTCTCTCTGTCACTCTGTGTGTCACTCTGTTTATCTCTCTGTGTTTCTCTCTGTCTGTCTCTCTCTTTTTCTTTTTATATCTCTCCCTATCTCTCTGTCTCTCTCTGTCTGTCTCTCTCTCTCTCTATTTATCTATTTATCTCATTATTCCTATTCTCTCTGTCCATGTCTCTCTCTCCCCATCTCTGTCACTGTCTTTCTCTGTCTGTCTCTCTCTCTCTCTCTCTCTATTTATCTATGTATCTCTTTCTCCCTATCTCTCTATCCCTCTCTCTCTCTCTTTCTATTTATCAATTTATCTCTCTCTCCCTATATCTCTGTCTCTGTCTGTAAGTATGCCTCTCTCTCTCTCTCCCGCTCTCTCTTCATCCCAAACTAGTTTAGCGAAAAAGAATATTCAGTTTCTGAGATTACCAAATAGAAGCAAAAGGGTTTGATTCGTTTCTCTTCACCAACTTCAGATTTTGGATGTAGGCACTAACTAATTAGTCACGGTGCTCAATTTACAAAAAGTCTGGAGTATCATCACTCACGTTAGCACCATTCACCCACCAACAACTACACCAAACGAGCAACTAAAACATAAACAACAACATCAATAAAAATAAATCTTCCACTCGTTATTTGAAATGTTTATTTCCCTCTCATTAAGCAATTCGTAAAGAATTACAAATTTAGCAAACTACTAAATTTATAATTATTGTATAAGGAAAAGTTTATAATACGAGACATTAGAAACTAAACTACGCAGTAAGTGAAGTATAAATAACACAAGAAAGCGACAGTTGTTATAATTCTCAGTAAATAAACGCGGTGCTTATTTAGTAGACTTTGAAGAATTTTTAAAATATGGATATGTTCAATAAATATTTCGGAATTGATCGACAGAATTACAAAATTAAAAAAAAAAAAGATGAACTCAGAATTGATGGCGCAAAACTCATCTTCAATTTCATTAAAGTGGTTGTATTTGAGAAATTAGAAAAAATGTTTACTAAATATACCCTCGAATATTATGAAATAAAAGATGGAGATCTATTTGAAAATGTATTGAAAATACTTATGTGTCATTTCGTTTCGTCGAATTTTTCATTATCCGTATAAATATTCATGCTTGTAATTTTTTTTTTTTTTTTTACAAAACAATAATCTGTACGTGGCATGCCGAAGATATAAATTTCAGTGAATTTTCGTTTGCAGCTACATGTCCTAAATTTGATCTATCATATATGTTGTTGACTATTTTCATTCAGTCATGTTGTTGGTTTATTTATTCATTCAGTTATGTTGTTGATTATTTTCATTCAATTATGTTGTTGGTATATATATTTATTCAGTTATGATGTTGATTATTTTAATTCAATTTTGATGTTGGTTTATTTATTTATTCAATTATGATGTTGATTATTTTCATTCAATAATACTATACTGTCGAGAATAGTATAGATCTTGCAAAGATACAGTAAGATATAATCTCAGAGTGCAGATAAGTGTTTGTAATAGCTTATCATGGTTATGTCTTTGGCTGTCTTTCAATACCTTTTGTTTTGAACAGAACTTGGGTGCAATTTAATTATTGGAGTGTCATTTTATATGATAAAGTTGATCATATACACGTTTTTTAAATATATGTTTTTGTTTCTCTCTTTCTCATTTTAACACGAACTATTTTTTGTCTCTTTCCATAAAACGTGCCCATTACCACAAAGCGTGCTCAGACTTCTGCTTTTGGAAAAAAAAGATTTGATTCGGTTGAAGATGTTCTTTTACATTTAAAAAAAATATAAATGTTATTTCGATTAGTGTACTGTAGCTAGTAGGATATTAACAGTACCGTGCAATGGTTCTTACAGTGCAAGGGCCGTAACAGCACTCGCACACCAAGCTTCTTTTAGATCTGGAGGCGTGTTTCTTCAACAACAGGTCGAGGAAAGCACTTCCGGCTTGGCTCTGGGTTGGAGAGTCAGGAACATCTTGAGGCGTCAGAGAAGAGAGAAGGAAGTCGACAAAATCTGTTGATGGTGAGGCACCTGAGGATATAAGTAAAGTTATAATTGTCTCATAGAGCGGTTGTTACATTTACTTTAATATAAATGTGCAGCACACGCCAGGTGCAGGCTGTGTAATGCATGCCATGTACAATTTCTTGTCTGTCGTAATGTCAACTCTCCAACTCAGAAAATTAATGTGATTGTTTCAATAATATTCTTTATATTTTTGGTGGGGTTAAATTGCATGCTACCTCATATCATAAAGTTCAAATTTGTAAATACCGTTCGTTTATACAAAGGGTGGATACCGTTTTGTGCTCTAAACTAGGAGGACGCGGGTTCAAATCACGGCCAAAGGTGCTTTCTATCCGAAGCGAAATAAAAACTTAGATCCGAACACTTCGTGGCAATGGTTAGAGTCATTGCAGACGTCAAAAATACGTAAGGTCACCTTTGTCTATGTCCCTGGACATGCGGGAGTACAGGGAAATGAAAGAGCGGACGGGTTGGCTAGCTGCGCTGTCGTTGAGGACGGTTGACCAATGATCGGGCGGACATCATCAATGCCCTCCAAGATGTGGGAAGAGCACAAGACTTCGACAAACACAGATCCACGTCACTTCTTCGGATGATAGAGATGGAAGTTAAGATGGGCACAGCCAGAAATGAGAAACTTAGTGGGCGAGTAAGAAGACTTATCAACCAAAATAGAACTGGAGTCATCAGTCGCTGGACACTGCGGAAATTGTTGAGGAGGGGATCTGAGCATTTATGGACATGTTCGAAGTGCAATGATGATAACCCACAAATAATTCAAGAACTTCGTGGCGACTGCACTGGAGAAATGGTCTTTATTCTATAGTCATGTAAGTTCCTCCAATCAGATTCGAGAAATGGGATGAACAGCGTAACAATGATTTTAGATAGTTTCTAATTAAAAAGTGCTAGAGTATAAATTAATTTTATAAAAATGATGCACAAGAAAAATATATTATAAATAGGACAATAAGCATTTAAATAAAGAACAAACTACTTTCTGACCGTCATGAGTAATGGTCCGGATTTAGAGAATCAATAAGTCCAATTTTGGAAGATCTTTAATATCACTGTCAGACTAAAATAGTTCGATCTCTGAATTTTTCCTATTAATTTTCTATTGCTTAAAGCCTTTCATGCCCATTTTTTCGTAGATAAAAGCTAATGTATGTCCTTTAACATGATACAACGTCTTGGTGCAGTGAAGTAGTAAACTTCATTTATTTGATTGCATTACCTCCCTCAACTAAATGAGCCATGAAAATACTCGTTTTTATTTCAGTTGGTCTGGGTCACCTTTAAGTATTAATGCGCGATACAAATTTACTGGACCTACTTGTTCGGAACCACCTCTGCACATCCAGTGACTGGCATAGTGGAACGACCTACTATGAACTTTCAATCGGCATGACCCGAACACATGTTTCGGGTTGATTCAATTGTCTTTGCTAAAATTGAATTTTTAAATCATAAAAGTGTTCTGCTGCGAGAATCATCATCATCATGTGCCTTACCGGTTGGCGTAGGCGATCATGTCCTTCTACAATCCTCTATCCACAGTAAAAAAAAAAAAAGTAAAGTGCCCCTCGTCACGATAAGTGGCGTATAGGGGAATATGGTGTTAGTGGCCATAAATTTTACAGACCTTCGGCACATGATTTTTGGGGTAATGTGGTCGGTATTACGCCAGTGTCGCTTCACTTTCCCAGAAAAAATCCGGTACCCACTAAAGGCTGGGTGAACCTGGAAGCCGTCGGTTGGGATCGAACCCTACTTCTTGTCCTTTGTAGTCCAGTTCACTAACCACTGAGCTATCGCGGTTCCTCTATTCACAGTGCATCGTATCAATTCCGTTGTTGACTGTTTTCCATGGTATGACACTAAGCCATCTCGTATTTTCCCACTCTGCCGTCCGCGATCTCTCTTTCCCTGTATTTTGTCGGTTGCAACCAAGTATTCTAACTTTCCTCTTTTCACGATGTGCTCGAAAAATGTTGATTATTTCTTTCTGATATTTCTTAGGAGCTCCTTTTTTGTGTTGACCTCTTTGAGAATTTCCTCGTTGGTATTGTTCAACTGTTCATGGAACTTTCAACATTCTTCTGAGAAATTCCATCTCATGTGGCATCCAACCGTCCTTTCATTTCTTTGTTCACTGTCCATGATTCGCTTCCTTAGGTCAGAATTGCTTTTAAACAGCACCTATGAACTCTCCTTCTCACTTCCATTGACATATTTTTGTTGCATAAGACGTTTTTCATTTTCTGAATTGCTATTTTGGCCTGAGCTATTCTGCTCAGCAAAAAATAGCATTCGGCGAGAATCGTAGCATTATTTATATTATTTCGAAAAGTGAAACAACTGGAACGACTTGTGATTACAGTAAAGTTACAGTAAAGGAAGAAGATATAGAGGGAAAAAGAGAGAAAAGTTATCAGACAATTGTTTCTTTCTTTTCTCTTTCTGGCGTTTACCAGATGACCACTAAAAGAATTGATAGTCCACTTCGTCATCCGTCCGGACGGATGAGTTGTGATTTATTTGTGTCTTTCAACTTAGCATATCCGACTTTAGAACAACATTTTTGAGCAGTGGCATGTCTTCTCTCTCTCGGTCCATCCTCGATTGGCTGGAAGAGACTGGCTAATATATTATTAGAGGCAACGCGAAGAGTTGCAGTGACGTCTGGTTTACTGATCGTGGCGCAAACTATGAGTCGCTGGAAATTTTCTGCTCTGTTGTCAGCCGCCTTGCCTCCATATATTTTAAGAGAACTGCTTTGTTGAAATCAACGTAAGAAATGTTAACAATTGTAAAACTAGAAAGTTGTGGAGAGACATGTTTACCGAAACTAGCTGACATAGAATAAGATGGCGGTCTACGTTACTGGTAATACCTGCCTAGATGGGACGAGGATACGGCTGGGGGAGGGGGGGGGTATTTTCTTGAATTACTTCTTTGGCACATATCTATCTATTGTCCTTTCGAGCCGAAGACGGCACATAGGGCAGAACCACAATCTCAAAAACAGAAACCTTGCGTGCCAAAATGGCACACATTGCAGAGATCACTGCTTCTAAAATCTATGGCTCTATTTCCATAACAATACTTTTTACAATGACAGCTTGTCAAGCCATCGATCAACCTCCTTAGTCGCCTTTTACGACATACCTGGAAGGTCACAGTTTCACTATTCTCTACTTCCCTCATATTGAAGCCCCGATAACACACGGGAACTTTGACATATATGAATGCCTGTAATTCGGTTGTTTTTCAGCTTTCTCACCAAGGTATTAACATTTCTCACACATTTATAACTTACACCGACATTTTCTCTGCAAATCTCTATTTTTAAACGTCACTTTTTTCTTTCTTAAAATATTTTCGTTTTCTGGTAGAGCAGTGGTTCGTGAACTAGCCTGCTGAGGACAGGAGATCGAGGTTCAATCACGATCAGTGGGAACCAGCGATTTTCTTATGAGAAATAAAGACGGTAAAATTGACAAATAATCAACAACAGAAAAAAATATGGACCAAAGCAGGATCGAACCCGTACTCAGTGGCACAGCGCCTTGCCACGAAAAGCCAAACGCCAGGGAACACTGCCACTCAGCTAACTGTTGTGGTGCTGACAACCAAACGCGGAATATGAGGTCAATGTCACGCTAGATCCTACTTTTCCAGAGTAAAGTCTAGTACCCATTTACGTAGACTGCATGACGCTGAAGATGTTGGTATGAAATTCTCTCTCTCTCTCTCTCTCTCTCTCTCTCTCTCTCTCTCTCTCTCTGCGTTCAGGACTCAATCAGAATAAGGATTCCAGACTCTCATATGAAGTCAGCTGTCAGGCTAAGTGTGTTGTTCTCCCCCACAGACAGAACATCATAATTAGAGTCTGTCAGATCCACTCTGACTGAACACCCGTTAATACGTTGCACTGTGTTCTGCGCCAGTGGCCCAGTGCATCCGATTTCAGCCAGCATTTTATTCGGGTTTGCTTTCCCTAGCCTTTGATTGTCCCCAATTTTCCTGCAAGGCAGCAGATTGTCTTTTCTGTAGGGGGATTCTGCCCTTAGATGGTAGGCCCTCCCAGGTTTACGAGCACCATCTGCCCGAGTCACTACGGGTGACTAACACAGACTTGCACACACAAAGATGTGAGATGTGACTAACACAGACACGGGCACACAAAGATGTGAGATGTGACTAACACAGACATGCACACACAAAGATATGAGATGTGACTAATACAGACATGCACACAGCGATACGAGGCATGACTAACACTGACACACATCAAGATATATGACACATGACTTACATAAACATGCACATAAAGATATGAGATATAACTGACATTGACATGCACACACAAAGATATGACACATGCCTAACATAGATATGCACACAAAGATAAGAGATATGACTAACATAGATATGCACACACAAGGATATGAGATGTGACAAACACAGACATGCACACACAAAGATATGAGATATGACTAACATAAACATGCACACAAAGATATGAGATATCACTAACCCAGACATGTACACACAAAGATATGACATATGACTAACACTGGTACACACTAAGATATGAGATATGACTAAACACAGACACACATAAAGATATGAGACATGATTAACACGGATACACCGAGATATGACTAACATGACACACACCAAGATATGAGCCATGGCTAGGACAGAAACACAGCAAGATATGAGCCATGGCTTCACTAAAAAACACCAAAAAATGAACCGTGTCTAGCACAGAAACACATTAAAGTGCCCATATGCTTGGGCTTGTTGAAGTCGACAGACTCTTCTGAACGTGGGAATCACAGGTTTCGTTAAACTGTTGTCAGGAGATTTGAGAGTGCAGTATGACCCATAGAACGTTCTCATGCATGTACAGATTCCCGATCGACTGTTGACAGGTGTCGTTGAAACAGTTGTCCGGACATTTGAGAGTACATATGATGTCACAGCCATCAGAGCACATGTTCGTACTGTAGCCCAAAATTACCATCGGGACAAGTGTCATTACAGGTATAGCCAAGATGTTTACATTGTAGGCATTTTCCAGATTTTTCCTCAAATAAAGGACAGACACTGAGACAAGACCCGGAACAGTCGTGTCCATAGATCCCATGAGAACAGTAGCCGTGACAAGTACCGATGATGACATTGCAGCCTTTACTACACCCACTACACACTGCACAAAACGACCAAGAATACTCGTCCAGACAATAGGTGTCTGTAAATGTTTGCACTTCACATACCGTCAGTGCACTGTCGACCTGCGAAATGGTCGGTGAGAACTCAATCTTAATGTGTGCCATTGACGTTTGTGGTATGAAATTGAATAAACAGTTTTATATTTGGTAATTAAATCTGCGCCCACCTGGTCAGAAGACGAGCGCACTAATCAACTGGCTACCACAACTTCGCGGTGTATGTACCTCTTCTTTTTTTTTTTAGCAAATTTCTCCCGTTCCAATTTGCCCTTTCAAATAAAACTCGATAAGCTTCATTGTAAACCTTCCACGTGATATCTCCTTTATTTGTATTGTTTGTGTTCACGTGACCACTAAAGGAATTGTCTCTTGATTCGCTACATCGTCCTCTCCTAAAGAGCGCTAGTGAACGTAGATGCGTTCTGTTGCCGTTTACCTTTCGGCCAAACACATCCGTCTTCTTCTATCCGTCCTCATTTGCCTATCGTGGTCAAGGGGAGAAATAATTTCCGGTCTTTTGCACTTCTGTTCGCCTCTGCTGCTGCTGTTTCCTAGTATTCCTAATATTCCGTCAATCCACCGTTTTCGTGGTCGGCGTTTGGGTCTGGTGTTTCCGCAACTTTTATTGAAGGTTCGTTGTATTGTGTTTTGATTGTTCTACAATGTCTTGTGGCCACAACATTTTATCTGTTGTTTCTTTATATATTCTATGGCGAGGGTTATTCTTAGCTTTTCATCTCAGTTCTTCATTTATGGTCTTATCTTTCTGTTATTCGTCTAACACACTTCATCGCAGTAGAGGTTATTTATCTTATTGTTCTTGCATCTAGGCTCCAGGACTGACATTGGTAGCACAACGTTGAGATGAAGATTGTTTTGTAGAGTGCCCACTTTGCCTCTAGTGTTATTTCCTTGTTGGACAATAGTGGTGATAGCTGTCCAATGATTTGACAAGCTTTTTTTGCACCTTGAGTCTATTTCTGCTGTTTGTGAGTTGTCTTTGTTGCTAAAACTCCTTTAAATTCCTCTTGTTGTTTTAGGTGTCTCCCGTCTATAATTGTGTTGAAGTTCTATTTCTCTTTTGCGATATTCATGACTTCTGCCATCGATGTGGCATTTTGTGGTATCGGATTACCATCTCTGTCGATCCCTGCAAACTTTGTCAGTCTAGAATAGTTTATCTTTCTAAACGAAACTCAAAGAGGTAGTACAGGAATTTGTTCTAGTTCACCGATACTCATGAAAACGGTCAGCTATGAGTCGCTAACTTATTCCAACACTATTCATATTTTCTTTCAAATAAATAAAATAAAAAAAACTCGTAACAAACCTTCCTTGTGGCGTATGTAGTTAGTGAGATCGTAGTTACTCAGGTCATGACCTAGCACAACAGCTTCCGGGTCGTCATTTATGTCCTCTGCAGACCTGGGTACAGAGCGTTTGACGATTGGAAAGAACTGAGGGTAACTTCGTCGGATAAGAAAGCACAGGTTTCGGTGAGCCATTGCTAACTTTTCTCCACAGAAGCCACTGAAACGATAGCGTGGTGGTGTTATGTTTATGTAATATTTTGCTGCAGCGTGTAAATAAATGGTAACACATTTTTCTGGATTAGGAAATTAGCTTGTTATACTTATATCACGTTGTTGTGACGTGCGGGACAGGGTAAGAAATAATGTGCCATCCTGGTAGTAAGCTGAGTTAATGAAACTAGAGAGAGAGAGAGAGAGCGAGTTTTATTAGACAGGAAGAGAATCTAGTATTATGGCATTACCGGCAGTCTAGTGTCACAACTTATATACGCGTGAGTGAGTCAGTGGGTGGGTGAGTCATTGGGTGGGTGAGTGAGTGAATGAGTCAGTGTGTGAGTGAATGGGTGGGTGAGTGAGTGATTGAATGAGTAGTGAGTGAGTGAGTGAGCGAGTGAGTAAGCGAGAATGTTACTGGACAGTCTTTTGAGGCAGTAGAGGTCAAGATAGATTCCAATACAGTCATGATGTTCATTAACGAGGTAGAGCGAGGAAGAGTGAGAAGACAAAGGCAGCTAGTATGATCATTAAAGAGATAAAGCGAGCGAGAAAAATAAGACAAAAACAACAGTAGCGCTAGAATAGTGACACATAACACAGAAAAGAAATGAAAATGACCTTTACATCATCATCATGTGCCATACCGGTTGGCGTAGGTGATCATGTCCCTCCACAATCTTCTATCTACAGTGCATCGTATCAGTTCTGTTGTTGACTGTTTTCCATGCCACGACACCAAGCTATCCAGTATTTTCTCTCTTTGTCGTCCGCGATCTCTCTTTCCCTTTATTCTACCAGTTGTAACCAAGTATTCCAACTTTCCTCTTCTCATGATGTGCCCAAAAAATGTTGATTGCTTGTTTCTGATTTTTTTTAAGAGCTCCCTTTTTGTGTTGGCCTCTTTGAGAACTTCCTCATTGGTCTTTTTAGCTGTCCAGGGAACTTTCAACATTCTTCTGAGAAATCCCATCTCTGTGGCCTCTAATTGTCTTTTCATTTGTTTGTCTACCTTTATATAGGTCCGTATAATATCTCTGCACGTTTTTGCACAAACGCTAGTAAAAGATCCGCTTTCTTTGATGAAGCTCTTTATACAGAGCTTCGCAACTGGTGGCAATCTGATCATCAGAAAAAGTCTCCGTGAAGCAAGTATCACGACCCTTTAGCTTCTTGACACACCCGGTAGGTGGGAATTTGGGACGGGAGAGGAAGGAAGACCGCCTGCGTCATGACTCCCAGGCGTTGGCCTCCATACTACATTTGAACCTGAAAGTACACAATATGTTACACATATAATAGAAGAGAAGGGAGCCGTGATAGCTCAGTGGTTAGTGAACTGGACTACAAAGGACAAGAGGTAGTGTTCGATCACAACCGACGGCTTCCGGGTTCACCCAGCCTTAAATGGGTACCGGATTTTTTTCTGGAACAGTAAAGCGGCACATGCGTAATACCGACCACATTATCCCAGAAATCATGTGCTGGAGGTCTATAAAAATTATGGTCACTAACACCATATTCCCTATACGCTACTTGGCGTGACGGGGCTCTTTACTTTTTTTTTTATAATAGAAGAGACTCTGGTTACACAATATGTTACACATATAATAGAGGAGACACTGGTTACACAATATGTTACACATATAATATAGGAGATTCTGGTTACACAATATGTTACACATATAAAAAAAGAGACTCTGGTCTATACAAAACTTCGATCAAATCTAATCCCCATGCCTAGTCACAAATCTCTATCACAGCCTTTAATCTACAACACTTGAGTTTTTTCTTCATGGTAACGGCAGGCCTAAATGGATTATTGCTTCTGTGTGTCGATCGCTCTAAATATTCTTGACCGCATGGCCGCCGGCACTTTGATGAAAATTAATCCGCACGCCCGGCGTTTTCTTCGTAATTGTATTAGCGGGTTGTAGCGCACTGTGTACGCCATCTTGGAATCTGGTGTTTTCGTCTTTAACAAATTTCTGCTCGCGATTGCTTTACTAGCCTTTGATTTATCATGACTTTCCTGCAGGGCAGTAGTTGTTTGTAGCCTGCGGTTTTTCTACTAGGAAAGAAGTCTTCCCAGAATAACGTATCTCCTATACCATGGTCTGTTTCAAGGTTATAATCTCTCTGATAGTGATACAAAAAATTAAGCTTTTTTCAACCGGACTTTCCTCCAAACTCCTTTTGTAAAAAAAATTCTGCTTCCTGCGCAACATTATAAAAAGTAACAAGACAACGGTGCTTAGGCAGATAGTAAGTAAAGTAAAGTACCCCCGTCACGTCAAGTAGGGTATAGGGAATATGGTGTTAGTGACCATCAATTTTACAGACCTTAGTACATAATTTGTGGGGTAATGTGGTCGGTATTACGCTACGACCATGCCGCTTTACTTTCCAAGAAAAAAATCCGGTACCCATTTAAGCCTGGGTGAACCCGAAAGCCGTCGATTGGGATCGAACCCTACCTCTTGTTCTTGGTGGTCCAGTTCACTAACCACTGAGCTATCGCGGCTTCCTCTTTAGGCAGATGCTAAACTATTACTACTCCTGTAATGAGTTTCGACTCAGATGTCAATTAATGAAGAGGACGACAACCGACACGATTGTGAAGTACATTGGAGACAACGATGAACAAGATATGGGTGCATATCAAAGAAGCAGTTGTGTAATGATAGTTTTTATAACTACAGCCAGAACCTAATGTTGATTTATAAATTAGTTGTCAGCAATAAGTAAACAATAAGTAAAGTAGAAGAATATTTTTACATTAAAGCAGAAAAGATTTGAAGAAGGAAAAAATCTAAACAACTAAATGTAATATGTTTAATGAGTTTATAAAGATTATACAAATTATTGACGTTATTGACATGTAATAATTTTAACATATTTATTACATAGTTGCTTCCCCTTACTCTTTCTTATAATGTGAAAGAAGGGTTGACATTTTTAGGGTAACAAGTCACATCTACCCGGGGAGGAGGCTATGGCGCCTCCGACCCGTCGACGATTACATCATAGGACATATGGAGCATTTTATAGAATTAGCTACCCCACGCAACTAATTCAGTCCGCCCTCTGTAACCACCACTTGACTTCGTTTTGACGTACCCGAATGGTTAGCACCAGAGCTGGAAGTTTTCAGCGACCTACAACTGATGGCTTGCGCCAGGATCAGTGAACCAGAACCATCCATACCCTGCTCCACCTCTCCGTGGTGCCTCTAGTAACAGACTAACCTGTCTAGTCTGACCAAGCGAGTAGGGATCGAAGAGGGAAGACAACTCGTTACTAAAAACGTCATGCTGACGTCGGATGTGTTGCGCAGAAAAGAGCAAATATCACAGTTATACTGCAAACCACAGTGATAGCTCAGTGGCTAGTAAACTGGACTACAAAGGACAAGAGGTAGGGTTCGATTCCAAACGATGGCTTCCGGTTCACCCAGCCTTTAATGGGTACCGGATTTTTTTCTGGGAAAGTAAAGCGGCACGGGCGTAATACCGACCACATTACCCCAAAAATCATGTGCTGAAGGTCTGTATCATTTATGGTCACTAACACCATATTCCCTATACACCACTTGGCGTGACAGGGGTACTTTACTTTACTTTACTTTACTTTACTTTACTTTACTTTACTTTACTTTACTTTACCCTTACTTTACTGCAAACCACAACACAACGCAGACACGCCAACTTAACAGCCTTGTAAGGACGAATGTAAGGACGAATGTAAGGACGAATGTAAGGACGAATGTAAGGACGAATGACGAAGTGGACTATCCATTCCTTGAAGAGTTAGTCAAGGCCATAAAGAATGAGGTCCATACTAATACACTGTTAGTACACAACTGCCATAAATGTAATTAGCTTGATCTTAGAGACACACTGGCTGGACACACTGGACGGATGATGAAGATAGTATACTCCTTTAGTCATTGGGCGAACGCAAGCAAGCATAAACTCGCAGCACTCCTCTATATCTAGAGACAGTTCCACTAGTGGGCACGTTTAGAAGTAATCCATGACTATTCTACCGATATCTAAGAAATTACCAAACATCATTCTACATACACTCCTCCTGCAATCTCGTATGTCCATTTCTATCACTCTTCAACTCACATTTAACACTACAACAATTTGTTTTCTTACTTCGGATGAGGTCTTGATAACAAACTGCATGATCTTCCATCCCCTTGTGCCTGGCATAGAGCGAAGCAGACAGTAATTAGGGCAACAGACCAGCTCGCATAGTGCTCCAAACTCATGATCATTCTCTGTCTGCGGAGAGAAGCATGCTTTTGTAGTTATTTGTTCTAATTTTGTTAAAAATTAAACGTTCATTATTTAAACGTATTATTTAAACGCCCCGGTGATTTAAAATTATTAAAGTCGTTTTAATGAAATATTGTCTTACCTTGTCTTATCTTAATTTACCTTTAATTTAATTTACTTTAAAAGTAAAAAAAAAAAAAAGGTAAAGTACCCCCGTCACGTGAAGTGGTGTATAGGGAATATGGTGTTAGAGACCATAAATTTTACAGACTTTCGGCACATGATTTTTGGGGTAATATGGTCGGTATTACGCCCGTGCTGTTTACTTTCCCCAAAAAAAATCCGGTACCCATTTAAGGCTGGGTGAACCCAGAAGCCGTCGGTTGGGATCGAACCCCACCTCTTGTCCTGTGTAGTCTAGTTAACTAACCACTGAGCTATCGCGGCTCCCATTTTACTTTACTTTACCTTATTTTCTTTCTTTCTTTCTTTCTTTTTCTCCTTCTTCACTGCATCTTGGACCAGTTCTGTCGTGGAGGGAGATACAAAGTTCTGATTCTCGTTCTTTTGGAGCTTCACTTATTGTCAATTGACGTTGTAGCTTTTTTTTCATGATGTCTGTCCATCTTACTCTGGGTCTGCCTCATTCGCTACTGCCTTCTCTTTATGTTACTTTACTTTATTTTATTTGACTTTACTTTACATGAGAGGCAAGGCACTACACATATTTATACAAAATCTCAACACACAAGAGTTCCAAAGTGCAAAAGCTGTCATCCTCATTGATGCAAAGTCAATCATGCAAGCAATGCCAAGGCCAAAACAAGACATACTTTTTCAAGAAATTTAAAAAAAAATGTTGACTGTCAGAAAAGACAGAACTAGTTCTGCAGTGCATACCAGCACACTGTGCCATCACTGGACATGAAAAAGCAGATGAACCCGCAACAGAAGACGAGAGTCTTCAACTGTCCAACCAGCCTTAGAGACTTAAAGAAATAAAATCAATAATGAAACAAGCTAGGATGAGTTGCATGGGTCTATGAGTCAAACAGGACAGCTTAAACAAACTCAGCAGACATGAGCAGGTTAAGATAGTCAGACTTAAAACAAGCCATGGTGGCTTCAGAACACATCCACACAAAATAGGCTTCAGTGACTTTGCAACATGTGACCGCAGAGCATCCACACAAACGCATTGACATACACTATTGGACTGCAGCACTCTCAACACCATAAGAACACATATGGCCCACAGAAACAACCCTGCATGACAAGTTATGGGTAACCGGAGATGACAGCCTTGTTCGCGGCTCAGGCTGGTCTAAATGTCTAACAACAACTGATCGATGCAGAAGACTTCACTTAACCTTACTTTATTTCTTCTACCACTATTGCTTTTCAGCTTCAGGGGAACACAATGGGGTGTTCGGGTCAATGTTCTCAGATGTCCATGTTATCAACATCAGCCTTTCATTTGGTCAAATATCTGCCACTGGCTTTATATTTTGACACATTTGCTGAGAAAAAAAAATTACACAATTCGAATGTGGTTACAATATGTAGTTCACAATCATAGGACACACAGTCTGCCAAAACCTATAAGACAACGTAACCCATGTATCTCCCTTTCATTTTTAAAAGGTAAATGTAAGACACGCATTTGTTGTTTGTTTATGTAGAACAAAGGTCAAACACGTGTTGGTGTATTATTTTTATAAAACAGAGATAAAATACGTAAAAAAAAGTGAAGCACCCACGTAACGTCAAGTGGCGTATAGGGAAAATGTGTTAGTGACCATAAATTTTACAGAGTTCGGCACATGATTTTTGGGGTAATGTGGTCGGTATTACGCCCGTGCAGCTTTACTTTCCCAGAACAAAAATTTGGTACCCATTTAAGGCTGGGTGAACCCGAAAACCTTCGATTAGGATCGAACCCTATCTCTTAATCTTGGTAGTCCAGTTCACTAACCACTGAGCTATCGCGGCTCCCAGATATAAAAAAATACGTGCTGGTTTGTTATTTATGCAAAACAGAATGTTTGACATGAATGTGTTTATTATTCTTACCAAAAAGTAAAATCGTTAACATGTTTGTTAGCTCATTAGTCATTGTGAAAAAAATGTTTCGATGGGGTTTGTTTGGTTTAAAAGAAATAACCTTATTGCAGTCAGGACATTCACATATCCGCTTTATGTTTTTTCCAAAAGCCAATATAAAAAAAAAACGTGTTCACTGGTCGTTCCTCTTACGTGTTGATTGCTATATAGTTGTTTATTCCGCACGCAGAACGCACGTGATCTTCATTCACACTGCCTCAAACCCTGATACTTCTATCGATTAACGTGGAGGTAAATTTCCCATTCCGTTTCACCATTTTTTAGATAAAGTATTTCCAACGACATATAGTAAATCTGACGGATCATTTCTCAGTAGTCACTGTACTATTATAGAGCCTTCTCTGTCGGTAATTGCTACGCACACGGTGCATGTTCGGGGCGATACGACAACGCACGTTCCACGACCAGCAACGCTTCCTATTGGTTGACCCATTCATTTTGCAGCGTTAATTCCTTACATTTTCAGGAGCATGCTTTCTGAGGCAGCCATCTTGTATGGAGTGGGATAAGTATTTAATCATTGTGCAACTTTCTTTCTTTTTATTTTCTGATGTCTTTCTTAGTGGTAGTTGTCTTTGTAACTAATCAATTATGTTTTCAGCTTTTTATTCTTTCGGCCGCTCTCTTCAATTTCGAAACTATATCCTCCATTATTGTTCTTTCCGTATTGTTCAGGCGTTATCTTTCTCTGCTGCATTGATTTCATGGGTTATCTTTCTCTGCTGCATTGATTTCATGGGTTATCTTTCTCTGCTGCAATGATTTCATGGGTTATCTTTCTCTGCTGCAATGATTTCATGGGTTATCTTTCTCTGCTGCAATGATTTCATGGGCAAGTTGTCACATTTATTCAGCTTTAAATAGAGCGTTCGTTAGTATCATTAATTACATACACGAAATCAGTGCTTTTATTATTGAAACACGGTGTATCAGAATTCTGTCACCGAAACAGAAAATCGTATAATTCCAGACCGTTTAAGTTCCTTTGTAGCTTTATTACAATGGATATTATTTTATGAAATTGTAACAGACAACCATGAGTTTCGAAGTTTGTTGACTATAAAATTCCTAGAAGTTATCAAAGCGAACTCCGTGCAGGGAACTCAAATACTAGCTCAACATCATGTCCCAGCTCTAGGTCAGATACCAGCTCTACATCATGTCCCAACTCTAGGTCAGATACCAGCTCTACATCATGTCCCAGCTCTAGGTCAGATACCAGCTCTACATCATATCCCAACTCAAGGTTAGATACCAGCTCTGCATAATGTCCCAACTCTAGGTCATATAACAACTCTACATCATATCCCAACTCTAGGTTAGATACCAGCTCTGCATAATGTCCCATCTTCTTGGATTTCTTGGAAAGATCCCGGCTTGACCACACATAAATACGATCTTTTGAAAGTAATTTTTTTAATGTAATCGTAAAATAAATAATAATGTGACAGAAATATACACAGCCTTAAATAAAAATACGAAAATAACAAAATGAGTGAAGGACATCCTTGAAAAAGAAAATGAATAGACGAAATGCTAGAAGCACTGGTAGTGGTAGCAGAAGAAGTAACTAATAAAGTGCAGATTACTAACTATCCCTTCGCTTGACGACAACGGCAAACAGGGGAGAATAGAAGGAGACAGAAACGTCATCTGATATCTGGGCATCAAAATTCCCATTCCAGGTAAGTCATATCTTTATTACTGATATGATTATTTGCCTATTTCCTACATATATTTTCATTAGCATGTAACATCGCGACCATATTTTTCCCCTGCCAGCGCCTCATGTTGGTGGAAAAGGGGCGGATCATTCGGTTGGTGTGTGCTTAGACAAGACGTCAACAGGCTACTTAATTTCATTTTTCGCACCCACTAGAACACCAGCTGATTCAAACGATGCCAGCTGCAGTGCTAGACACACACACACACATACCAAACTACACACATTTTTGCTGGAAACAATTATTAGGAAGCAATAAACGTAGATAGCAGAAGTCAGGACGCAATATAAAATAATGCGCAGGCTTGTGTCAGCTAATAGATGATGTCATAGAACGAGTGAGATAGCTGGCTGTAGACATCACTGCTACAATGGCTACATAACAGTCAATGATGATGATGACAGAAAGAACAACTATATTGTCAAGAAAAAAGTATAACAACTGATGAGAAAATGGCCGACGGTACAGTTTCTAAAAATTATATATGGTACCGCCACTTCCTTACGCCAGTCCCTACCATAGTAAAAAAAAAAAAAAAAAAAAGTAAAGAGCCCCGTCACGCCAAGTGGCGTATAGGGAATATGGTGTTAGTGATCATAAATTTTACAGACCTCCAGCACATGATTTTCGGGGTTATGTGGTCGGTATTACGCCCGCGCCGCTTTACTTTCCCAGAAAAAATTCGGTACGCTGGGTGAATCCGGAAGCGTTGGTTGGGACAGAACCCTACCCCTTGTCCTTTGTAGTCCAGTTCACTAACCACTGAACTATCGCGGCTCCCCATTCCTTAGAATACAAAGCATATATTAAAAGAGGAGAAGACAAAAGAACAAGAGGCAGGATCAAAGTAAGAGGACAGGCAACATCAAAGAAGCTCAACAAGAACAGCAACTGACAATCGGTGAAGCCACCAAAAGGGTGAGAACCAGAATTTTGTATCTCCCTCGACAACCGATCAGGCACAAGAGGAAGAGAAGAGAGAAAGAAACAAAGGGAGAGAAGGCCACTTCTCAAAATTGTTTACTATTTCCATTAAGAAAAACATAACAGTAGAAACGGTTTGACAGACTATATCACACATAATATTCGGGTTTCGACAGTTCTCTATATTGGTTTTATATACTTTTAATTAGAAACGACGATATCAACAGGACACTTTGATGTTACATATGTGCTGTTGTAATAATGGCATGTTAGGCGTTATGTTTGTTCGTGTCAAGAATAGATATTACATGCATGTGTAGACGAACGGTCAACATGAAGCACGAAGAAGCACAGCATCAGAGACATATACTTTGGGGCCTCGGTAGCCTAGTTGAGGAAACCACCCGACTGGGCCACCGACGTTCAGACAACCTGTGTTCGATTCCCGCCGGAGCAGTGTCAATTGTACTCGTGGTTGGAAAAAAAAATACCCTCGCGGTTCGACCCAGTCGCTGGCAAAAATAGGTACTATAGTAGTACTCTGGGAAGGTGAGGAAAGTCGCCTCGCATTGTGAGTTTCGATGCTTGAATCGACATGTCCAGAAGTCTCCGAACACTTCTGAATAGACGGCCAAGCACATATGGGTAAAAGCCGGCGCGCTAAGACGCCGATTCAAGTCTCGTACTTTACCCTTAGACATCATATATTATATTTAAAAAATTCAAATACATAGATATCCAGTCTTCGATTCAACGGTGTAAGACAGTCGTGTTACAATAAGTATCAAGTATAATTTAAATGAACAAAATAAAATCCCTTTCCACCGTGTCATGTTAAAAAAACGAGATCAAATAATACAGACATGTAAAATGATAATAACCAGACGGCAACCCCAGGGGGTATTAACACACAGAAGCAATAGGTTAAGTGTATACGGCGAACGACGATGAGTCAATTAAATAGCAGACATCACGACTGATTAGCACCGTACTGAGGACACACTACACAACATTGACCAGTGCATTCCATTTGGTCCCCCAATCGTGAAAGTGAAAAAATGCTAAAGAAAAAAAACAAACCAAAAAAAAAAAAAAAAAAAAGCAAAGTAAATTATGAGTTCATAAATTATGAGGTCATAAATAAATATATTTGGCAGCTGATTCCCGCAGCTGATTCCCTCAGCTGATTCCCGCAGCTCCCGCAGCTGATGATCGAACAGATAGTCAATGTATTGATTATTTCGGGATGGGCGTGAAACACATTTTGTAACTTTTTAAACGTTATTTGCGTTCTCTCGACGCCCACTCCTCTTATTTGTCAACCCTTAACAAGACATAAAGTGAACTGGATGAAAAGTGTTCCTTGTTGCAGTTTCCTCATATTCCAAGTCCGGCTTGTTGCAGGAGCTACTGAGTTAAGTGCTCTGTGCACACCGTGAGCTGTGTGTCTCATCCGTTTTGATCATGTTTTGGACATTCCAATTGTTCACGATGAATGATGATATCGTATGACAAGGAACAGTTGGCTGTGTTTACTTTCTGTGCGGTTTCGCCTTATGTCTTTTGGCGTGTGCAGTGACTGCTATGATGGTGACTACAGTTACCTTTCTTTGTTTGGGAGATGAGTTAGTAATTCGGATGATTCCACTGGCACGGGCGGTTGAACAATTATGGATTTTAATTCGTTTGCATTGATACCGTGACCTTCCATAACCATAACCATAAAGTGAATCTTTATTTCGTTGTATTGCGGCTGACATCTAATTATACTATTGCGCCTTTCGGTCCATCGTTGCAGAAAAGACATAAACAAACATGAGTGACTACGGTAAACCTTCTACGTTTAAATGAGAATATACAAAAAAGGTATTAAAATTGGTACAATATAGTTACAGTTACACGATGATAAAGTCAACACAAAAAGCTTACGATAATAAAGCATCACGGATTTATAACTGGACTTCAGCAGCAACATACGGGCTGACACTAAGCACAAGTTAATACTTAACTTAAAAATAGTGACAGAAACAAATGATCAGACTACACTAAATTTGTTTCTAAAAAGTAAATGATAATGAAAATAGACAAAGTAATGTGACCTATCTGAGTTAGTCAGTATAATCATAAAATTAGGCCTTCGGGCTGAACGGGAAACCCAAAACACTTTTAATAGAGTGATGTTTTCAGTTATAGAAGCTATAGACTGTTAACGTCATTCTACCCACAACCACCCCTGCTCGCAAAGATAAATGCGTCACGCTAGTTGGGACTTTTCTGGAATTTCCTTTTCAACCCTCAAGCTTACTTCTGAACATGGCGATGAACCGGCAATCGAATAATGAAGAAAGTGCGTGGCTAGCGCGCCTTTACTCTTACACGCCCTGGGCAAGGAGAGAAAGGTATCGCAGAAAAAAGATGAGGTAATATGAACTTGAAGATGAGAAGATGAGAGAATCTCATATTAATGGTGTATATAACAGTTGCTTGATAGCTGCAAACGTAATTTTAATGTCATGAAAAATATACTAACATCAAAACAAATAGCAGTATGGCTAAAACTAAGAATAACAAAATGTTATATCGTCTCAACATTCCTATATGGCGCAGAAACTTGGACATTAGACAAGATAACAGAACAGAAAATTGAAGCCTTTGAAATGTGGATATACTGAAGGGAGGTCAAAAAGTAATGCACACCAATTTTTTTCTCGGCTAATAATAAAGATAGGAATATGAAATTTTGCACACTTGGAATATGACATGTTCCAATTATGTGCACCAAATTGCACAGCATTCTGATAAATATTACGCAATCTATGTACCGTTAAAATGGAGCTTGTCAACAATGTCCGTTACAAACGGAATTGTCATAGAATTTCTGGTTGCGGAAAAAGAAACTGTGGCAAACATTCATAAACGACTGTGTGCAGTGTACAAATGTTCTGCAGTCGATAGGAGCACAGTTAGTCTCTGGGTTCAGAGAATTAAAGCTGCAGAAAGTGTACGAGTGGAGCTGCATGATTTACCGCGTTCTGGACGTGTTGCCTCGGCTACCAGCACAGACATGTTAAACCGGGCTGATGCCATTATTCGTAAGGATAGGCGTATCACTAGTCAGCAATTGGCATTGCAGCTTACAGTCAGCAAGGGAAGTGCAATCGCAATTTTTAAAACTCTCGGATATTCAAAGATTTGCGCTCGATGGGTTCCTCGGTGCCTAACAAATGATCACAGAGTTCAAAGGAAAAAACATTCTGTTCTGAATTGTTGGAGCGTTTCGGTGTTGAAGGAGAAATGTTTTTGTCAAAAATTGTTACCGGTGACGAAACGTGGGCACATTATTATGAGCCTGAAACAAAAATGCAGTCAATGGAATGGCATCATCCGCAGTCACCAAAAAGAAAAAAATTCAAAACATCTCCATGAGCCGGAAAGGTGATGATCACTGTCTTCTGGACATTGATGGTGTGATTCTTGTTGATGTAATGACAAGAGGTGAGACAATCAACTCGACAGCTTACATCAATACACCGACAAAACTCAAAAATCGGTTCCACAGAGTTCGGCCTAATAATCCATCTGCAGATTTGTTGCTTCAACATGACAATGCACGCCCTCACACAAGTCTGGTAACACGGGAAGCAATGAACAAATTTGGTTGGACTGAACTGCCCCATCCTCCTTACAGCCCTGATCTGCTCCCTCAGATTTCCATCTGTTTGGACCACTCAAAAAATTCCTGCGTGGGACACACTTTGACAATGATGAGGGTGTGATCCGTGCAGTTAAAAAATGGCTACGCGAGCAGGACAAAACTTGGTACAAACGAGGCATTCATGACCTAGTTTCGCGTTGGCGTAAGGCAATACGCTTGGACGGAGATTATGTTGAAAAATAGGTAGTGTAAAGGGGATGTTCAGCTATAATCTGTGAAAATTTCACACATTTTGTCCGAATAGTTTCCGAGAAAAAAATTGGTGTGCATTACTTTTTGACCTCCCTACGTATTTTACGACACCATAAATGCTAATAATAGTTAACCTTATTCTCTCCCAATCACCCTGAATGTACCATAATGGTATCATATTATGTCAAATATTTCTAGAGTGAGCAAAGTAACTAAATTATCAACCAATAATAATGTAAAATAATTCCATTACTGTAAAAATAATTGTGCCCCAAAAAGGAATTGAAGTCAACGGTCACAACATAAATAATTTGCGATATGCGGATGACAAAGTCTTAATAGCAGAGACAGAGAATGAACAACAAGAAATGATAGACATAATAGTAAAAGAAAACAACAAGAAAGGTCTCAGTCTGAATAGTAAGAAAACAGAAGTAATGGTCATATCGAAGAAGCAATCATCACCAGCATGCAGCATACAAATAAACAGGACACATTTGAAACAAGTGCAACGCGTCAAATACTTGGGCACAATAATAACATCGGATGGAAGATGCACCACAGAAATAAATAGCAGAATAGCTCAGGCCAAAATAGCATTTCAGAAAATGAAAAATATCTTATGCAACAAATCTATGTCAATAGAAATGAGAAAGAGAGTTCATTGGTGCTATATAGAACCAATTCTGACCTATGGAAGCGAATCATGGACAGTAGACAAACAAATGAAAAAACGATTAGAGGCCACAGAGATGGGATTTCTCAGAAGAATATTTAAAGTTCCCTGGACAGCTAAAAAGACCAATGAGGAAGTTCTCAAAGAGGCCAACACAAAAAGGCAGCTCCTAAAAAACATCACAAAGAAACAATCAACATTTTTCGGGCACATCATGAGAAGAGGAAAGTTGGAATACTCGGTTACAACTGGCAAAAAAAAGGAAAGAGAGATCGCGGACGACAAAGAGAGAAAATACTGGATTGCTTGGTGTCATGGCATGAAAAGCAGTCAACAACAGAACTGATACGATGCACTGTAGATAGAAGATTATGGTAGGACATGATCGCTTACGCCAACTGGTATGGTCCATGATGATTATTGTAAATCAGTAAAATGTATTGTGCATCCTTTACGGTACTGTAAATCAAAGAAGAATACTTACAGCTACAGTAGTGCCAGCAAATAAAGAGTAATAATGTACAATGTTTATAGTAATGTTAATAAATAAAGAGTAATGTGAGAAGAAAGCAATGATTAACCCCCGCCATAGAGTATATATAAAGAAACAACAGCATTTATAGTAATGTCAGTAAGTAAAGATAGGCGTCTTAGCAAGCGAGTTTTCACCCATATGTGCTCGGCTCCGAACACTTCTGGATAGTATCGCTCCAAGCATCGAAACTCATAATGCAAGGCGGCATTCCTCATCTTCCCAGAGTACTACTCTGGTACCCATTTCGTCCAGCGGCTAGGTTGCCCGCGAGGGTATTTTTTTTCCAACCACAAGTACAACTCACACTGCTTCCAGCGGGATTCGAACACGGGTTTTCCAAACTTTGGTAGCCCAGTCGGGTGGTTTTTCCAACTAGGCTACCGAGTGGTAGCCCCCAAATATCAACAAATAAAGAGTAACATGCTCATTTATTGCCATGTAAATAATTAATGAGTGATGTGCAGCATTTGTAGTACTGTAAATAATTAATGAGTGATGTGCAGCATTTGTAGTACTGTAAATAATTAATGAGTGATGTGCAACATTTGTAGTACTGTAAAACGTCCGTGTAGCTACCGGGGTCCTGAGCACGGTCAAACGAGTAAAGAACAGACCCAATGTAACCTGCTACGCATGTCGTAAGATGCGATTAAGGAAGTTTAGTCAAGGTCCTGGCCCGTGCTACGGAGTTCGTACATCTAAGCATGCATGTATTATTACGAATCGTGGACAAGGGTAGGAGTGTGCAAAGAATAATACCTCACAGCGAGAGCAACAACATCCTCTGGGATGACTCTGAAGCTTATATGGTACCCGTGGACAATTTCCCATCTCTCTTTTTTTCTGTTCAGCCGGCGTCTGACATATGGCGTATGATGTATGACTCCTAGAGCCTGCTTGTGTACGGGCAGTGTCAAGCCCTGATAACGGTTTTGGCAGTCCAACTAATCCTACCAGCATCAGGCAGCACTTCGTTTATTGAATGAGTGAATTAAGGATTTTAATTCGTTTTCAGTGATATCAGGGCCTTCGACTAACCATCATCATAAATATAGTGTCGCCTTCCTTTGGGAACTTCTCTGTTATTCTTAATCGGCTTGAACGCATTTTGTACGCTAATGTGGGGTAAGGATGGGATTTCTTCTTGTCATCATTACTTTTGTTCTAGACCAACTACCATCAACGAAATCACCATAGTAGTCACAACCTTGTAGTCTCATTTTATATTGATGTTATGTGGTATGTGAGCAAATCGGTTCAATCTACTCGATCCGTTGCCTTGTTTTGCAGGGTGACTTAAGTCTGGCACACACTGTATGTCTATACCTATATTTTGATATGATGGTTGTTCTTAGCTTACTTCTACGATTTGTATTCAGATGTTGAATGTAGAGAAGCTTTTTATAGCTCTTCTGAATATCTTTTAAATTCATTTCACTGTCATCTCCAGCACTTGTTTGTTATCACAGTATGAAGTGAAATTAATTAGCTTCACTAATTGAAAAGCTCTTTCTTCCAGATTTGGCTAAAATATTCAGTATAAGACTTTTAAAATATTGTTTTCCCGATAATTTTCTGAAATAAATTAATGTGTGAGAACAAAATTATTTAAGAAACAAGTCTTAGACATACATGATTTTTCCATCTGACTTCCCAGAATTAAAAAAAACACATACTAAATGTGTTTTATCTTTTCGAGTGTAAATGATATTTTCCCCCTCTCCTAGATATCTCACATTTTAAGTAGCGAATGTTATTCCTTGCGCAAATGTTTCTACCATATGTGTATTTGTCGCTCCAGTTCCCGCTGATAACACGATCCCAAGAGCACCCTGACTTTGCCCCCACTCCCACTTCTTCCACTCGACATATCCTGTATTTTGTTACGTAACGCAGACGAAGGAGCAGATTCTTTGATTATATCAAATAACAAAGACTTGAAAGGGGAAACATTCCACAAACCCCGAAGAACAAAAACACAAAGAATTAAGAAAAATCGCCAATTCATCATGTGGGCACCCCAACATCTTAAAGTGATTAACCAGGCAGACAAACTTAAATATTAAACATATACATGTGTAATAAGAGAATACTTTCACACGAAGAGCTTGCTGATGGTCTCACGTTAAGAGTTATTTTATAAAACATCACTCATAATTTTAATGATAAATAAGGGTCCCCCTCGTCGGCGCGTTATTTCTGATGCTTTGCTGTCAAATAGAGGTATTCGATTACACTCAACAAATGCTTACAAAAAACAAATGCATCGGACGGATATCATAGTTGAAGAGACAACGCAGCGCAAGCCACTAATAAACGTATTCTTCTTCTGTTTTAAAGTTTAACGGACCACTACGCCTCTTCATCATCCGCCCTCAAAAAGAACGTTAATTTGGCGAAGTTACTTGTATATTATGACGCTAGTTTATTGCAAGCCGCGATGTATGCGACTATCCGACCATCTCCGTCGTCAGCGTGCTATTTTTGGGTATCAGGCCGACTTCCTTCTTAGATTCCTACTCCCTTACATTCGGTTAATGGTTTACCCTTGACTGTTAAACATCTAAAATTAGGCGAGATGTCCCTTTTTTGGGCCAAATTTGAAAAGAGAAAAACACAATACTCACAGTATTTTTAAATTAATGAACCGAATTTATTAAATTATGGGGGCCATGCCGCTGCTTACGGAGTTTGTGCATTGTAATGAGAATTTCCTGCGTTAACAGGGGGGAGTTCGTCTAACAGTTATGATCTGAGAACAGTGACGATGAGAATATGCTCCCAGTCGATTTATTAAAGTCGTGTGCCTCGCTGAATGTTGGTCAAATAAACAAATAAGTCACCTTTTGTTATTAAGTATTGTTTTTATGTATACACACTTCTCGTCATCATTAGCATTATCATCTTTGTCATCATTATCATCATCATCTAGCGTGTACCTGTTTTAACTTGGTCCACATGACAGCTACTATGACTGACGTTTCCTCTGTCCTGCGGCAGATGCCCAAAGTTTGCAGCATTAATGCCATCCCGTCTGTGATATTATGCACCCACCTTTTTCTTTGTCTTCTCTTCTTTCGTTTAACTGTAACTATGCCCTATATATATATATATATATATATATATATATATATATATATATAGAGATATATAGAGAGAGAGAGAGAGTTATTGAGTTATTTGCGGGTCATCATCATTGCACTCCGAACATGTCCATAGGTGCTCAGATCCCTCTTCATTAAGTCCCGCAGTGTCCAGCGACTGACGACTTCAGTTCTATGTTGGTTGATAAGTCTTCTTACACGGCCACTAAGTTTCTCATCTCTGGCTGTGCCCATCTTAACTCCCATTTCCATCATCCGAAGAAGTGACGTGGATCTGTGTTTGTCGAAGTCCTGTGCTCTTCCCACATCTCGGAGGGCATGATGTCCGTTCGATCCATTGGTTGCCCGTCCTCAACGACAGCGCAGTTAGCCAACCAGTCCGCTCGTTCATTTCCCCGTACTCCCGCATGTCCAGGGACATAGACAAAAGTGATCTTACGTATTTTTGACTTCTGCAACGACTCTACCCATTGCATGCGTACAAAGCCCGCCTCCACTTTTTTTATCATGCTCATCGAATCACTTAGTATACATGCGTGGGTGTAGTCTTGTGACTTTAACCATTTGAATGCCTTGGTCATTGCCATCACGTCCATTGTAATGCTACTCGTGATCATGATGTATGTACCACTGTCTTCTTTGACTATTCTGCCTGCCGAGCGTGCTGTAAATGCCCATGCACTTCTTTGGTGTCGTCTTACAGATCCGTCTTTATAGATGACTGCATCTTTCTCATCGGTGTTATCGTAGATGAGACAGTTGACCTCAGCATTAACCACGACCCGGTTCTGTTCCCTACTTTTCCTGTCGAGTGTGACAATACACGAGAAAGTCCCCTTGAATGATGTAAGCACCGGTATCCACTCCTCACCAACGCTGATATTGGTAAGCCCACAGACCTGTTTGATGACATCTTCTGCCCGGCCCACCCATGATTTGCCTCTTTTAAGCCTGGCACCTTTCCCTGTGTTGAGCACGTGGTACAATGGATGCTCTTTATCTGTACTAATCTTCAGGTATGCTCGTGCTCTCCAGACTTTTGATTCTGTCATCCATGGTTGGAAAGTCAAGAAGATACCTCATTGCTACACAGGGAGTGTCCCTTGTACATCCCAAGATAATGCGCGTGACTTCATTTTGTATTTTCTCCAGCCAATAAATTTGAGTCGTACTGTCAGTAAGAATTGCCAGGGCATACTCGATTGGTGCGAGGACTAATCCATGGAACAGAAGAGTAAGTAGTCTCTGCTCGATGATGGCTGCTGCTATGACCTTCAAGGCGGCTAATCCTTTGCGGGATTTTGTTATCACATGGTCGACGTGGTCCTGAAAACATCTTTTGAGCATCCTACGAGAGGTGCTCTGTTTACTATGTCAGATTTTGCTAATGACGTCCTGGTCTGTTTTCTCGTAGTGGACTATGTGGAGCTTTCTTTTCTGGCTTCTATTTCTACTTTTCTCAATTAGGAGGACACATGGATAGTGATCACTTCCGTGGAACCCCAGTGCACTCCACCTGCAAACCGGTGCGAAAGTGGAAGACACCAGTGCCAGGTCTATGCCATTATCAGAGTGAGAGTTCGAGTGGCCATTCTTGTTGCCCTTCCATCATTCAAGTACACTAAATCGACTGACACTAGTGCGTTCTCTAGGTCTTCTCCCTGCTTGTTGGCTGTGACGTTATCCTACTGGTTCCTCTAGCATTAAAGTCTACGCAGAAAATGACGTTCTCTTCGTCGAACTCGAAGAGATTCTTCCATTGTTGTGTGTCCACCTTTCAATTATAGGCATACACATTTAAAATTACGGAATGAACTGGGATCTGCACCCTAACCGCATGTACCTGCAAGTCTGCACTGTCCCACGTAGACATATCAACCTCAGCTGCTATCATATTGCAGCTCACAAGGATGGTCTGCCCAAGGTGTCGCCTATTGTAGAAACAATGAAATCCAGGAGTACTTACTGTCCTGACACCAAGAAGAGTTTCTTGCAAATCATTATATCGGCGCCGCACAGTAGCTTATCAAGAATGGGCCGTCGTTGATTTATAGGCCCACAATTCCAATATGTAAAGCGCATATACTTTAGGCCTAGTTCTCACACTTCGACAGTTTAACCTCTCTCTTACCTTGTCGTGTTTTCCTTCTTCGCTGTTGTCGTTTGGGCTGCATCTGAATACTTGCCATCGTCATAGTATCATAAATGATTTTGTCGCTGAACGTCGATGTTGTGGATGGTCTAGACTCACGTGCACTCACTCAGTCGCAAAGCCCAGAACCCATTTCCACGATATAGACTGGCTAACTCCAGTAAATCGCTCTGCAGTACGGGGATACACTGTGAGCCTTATACAAATTAAATGAATTACGCGTCCTTGACGACAGACCGGCGAAAACAAACCGCCATTTTGTCACGCGTTCAATAGCGCATTCAACAACAAAGATGAATATATGTGATCAAAAAAAGAAATTGTAACAAAATGCAATGAAGCAAAAGAAGCAAAGTGATTTATATCAAATAGAAACCGCGTACAATCACATGATCCCTTCAAATATCAATAATAACAAACAAATAGACATAAAAGTTCACTGGAAATCAACACTTATCTGTGAGTCATCTGAAGAAGCCAGCGAACATGGCGCCATATTCCCCGGAAGTCCCATATATATATATATATATATATATATATAGATATATAGGAGCCGCGATAGCTCAGTGGTTAGTGAACTGGACTACTAATGACAAGAGGTAGGGTTCGATCCGAACCGACGGCTTCTGGGTTCACCCAGCCTTTAATGGGTACCTGATTTTTTTCAGGGAAAGTGAAGCGGCACGGGCGTAATACCGACCACATCACCCCAAAAATCATGTGCCGAAGGTCTGTAAAATATATGGTCACTAACACCATATTCCCTATACGCCACTTGGCGTGACGAGGGTACTTTACTTTTATATATATATATATATATATATATATATATATATACTCCAGGCCACTACGTCATTTAATTAACCAAAATATTTCATTTCCCTTGTTTTTAATGTTCTTTATCCACCAGTTTTAAGTTCATGCAAAATCTGACATATTTTTGAGTTCTGGGTTTTCTGAGTGTTCTTCTGTAACCTCTTGCATTCAAAGGCCAAGTTGTATTTTCAGCAAATCTGTCGATATTCCATGATTCACCGCCATAGCTTTCTTTAGGAAAAATACAGTCGTCTAATAGTTTACGAATTCTCAGAGGCCAACACAGAAAGGGAGCTCCTAAGAAACATCAGAAAGAAACAATTAACATTTTTTTTCGGGCACATCATGAGAATAAAAATGTTGGAATAAGTGGTTACAACTGGCAAAATACAAGGAAAGAGAGATCACGGACGTTCAAATATTTTTTTCGGGCACATCATGAGAATAAAAAAGTTGAAATAAGTGGTTACAACTGGCAAAATACAAGGAAAGAGAGATCACGGACGACAAAGAGAGAAAATACTGAATAGTTTAGTGTCACCACATGGAAAACAGTCAACAACAGAACTGATACGATGCACGGTAAATAGAAGATTGTGGAAGGACACGATCGTCTACGCCATCCGGTATGGTACATGATGATAACTAGTTTCAGTTTTGTTGCTACTTTTGCATTCTAATAACATTTGGAAAATTTCAACAGTATTTAACAAACGGTTTCTGAGCAATAGCGTTTTGAAGTTGGGCAAGTGATTTGAAACGAGCTATAGTTCCTTGTTATATATTGTGTACTTTTTATAGTAGTATAATTTATTCACAGTGTGTTGTCTTCATTTGATCTCCACAGCGTGTGTACGTGTATATGTGTATATGTATTTCAGATTACCCAAATCATGCTCACAGAGAGCTCATGCCATCTTCAGGCAGGTTGCATGTCCTTTGCAGAATTCCGCATTAACCATTGCTGCTCTGAAGGATCGCACTAGCGAAGTGGTTAGAGAGCTTTTCTACTATTCATATGGGTCCAAGTTCAATTTCTAAACATATGGATTTTGTTCCCCACAACGTCGAGATTGTCTTAAATTAAGTACCAGATTTTCATTTGGAAAACATGGCGGCCTGGTGTTATGTCGGCCATAGTACTCATACATGTACAAATGGTTATGGGAAAAAAGTGCTCTAATACCATTACCTTAATGACGTGATGACTATTTTTATATAAAAGTAATTTTGTCTTTTTGTCTAATTGCAAAACTACAAACTACTTCATTTTTTTATACTTGCAAGCTTTAACTTGCAGAAGATACACCACTCCATTACACCACTCCATTACATCACTCCATTACACCACTCCATTACACCACTCCATTACACCACTCCATTTTTCACTTCAGACTTAAAAAAAAAATATCATGTATGTGTTTTATAAAAGTACGTCAGGTTGTTGTTTTTCTGGCGAAACGCACTGGAACGGCGTACTGGAATCTGTGGGAAAGAACATTATAGCAAAAGCAAAAATAAAAATAATAAATACAAGTTATATTTCAAAGTCTAAGTGGTTTTTTTTCAAAGTTAGCTCATTATTTACGACCTTATCACTAAAACGTCTACATTTTCTACTGCTTTGATGTTTGTGAAAGCGGTCAGCCATGAATCAGTTAGAGTTCCAATCAGCAGAAGGAATGACAAAGAAGTGCAGCACGCTTTTTAGAGAAACCACATGTTTCCGGTTTAGTATATCTTGTCCGCTTGCAGATTTTGATTTAAAAAAAAAAAACAGTAAAGAGCCCCGTCACACCACGTGGCGAATAGGGAATATGGTGTTAGAGACCATAATTTTTACAGATCTTCGGCTCATGATTTCTGGGGTAACGTGGTCGGTATTACGCCCGTGCCGCTCTACTTTCCCAGAAAAAAATCCGGTACCCATTTAAGGCTGGGTGAACCCGGAAGCCATCGATCAGGATCGAACCCGACCTCTTGTCCTTTGAGGTCCAGTTCACTAACCACTGAGCTGTCACGGCTCCCACTGATGCTGCTGATAGAAATAAAATAATTCGCTTTTGAAATCTCCCAACATCATCTAATAACAATAATATGTTTGGTAGTGTTTCGTTTGCGGTTTGTGTTTGTGGTTTTTCTTTTTCAACCAGCAGTGACTACTGAGTACAGTTTTCGAATTATATCAGTGCCACTACAAAATTAAGTCACGTTTTAGAAAACTGAATGTGTCGACC